>JASAOC010002109.1:0-191815 GCA_030849835.1 Herpetomonas samuelpessoai | reverse complement strand
TTGTACGCCTCTTCTAGCATCGGGCGACCAAGGGTTTCAAAGACATCTGCTTGGGTCGACGAAAAAACGTGATCAAATGTGTAAAGCTTATCGGCGCGAACGTCCTCGTTAATTTGGACCGCCCTATCACTGATATTTTCCAGGACGATCTTATCGTTCCTTTCTGACTTGTTGGGAGGCCTCAGGCGTACAGAGACCTGTACGCGGGATTTTGGATCTATATTTTCGCTCGTCATTGTCGGTAAGACAGTAGACGGGAAGTGGAAGTGAGAAATCTTAACCCTATAAGGTCCAGCGTCAAAGACTGGAAGCAAACTCACCTATGTGGAAGTTGTCGTTTTCGTTCTTGAGGGTATCAGTGGTTGCTTGTCGTGCATGTGATGCGATCGGCAAAAAAAAAAAAAAAAGGTAGTGACAAGATGGAGACCAGGCGACAAAAAGTGTCCAACCGCCTACTGTGCAGTAGAGATCTCTAGTACTTTCGAGACACCAGGCGAAACGGGGATGGGGCAACAACTGTTCGTCCACAAGACGGAACTTTGTCTTTATCTAGGTGGGGAACACTAAGAGAGTGTTGAGAGTGAGAGAAACGAGCGTCAGTGACGTGAGAGAATACTATAGAACATTGATAATAATGGCAGCGGATGTGCAACACCACAGAATGTGGACAAACCCCTCCGAGCTTTTGACACGTGTTCATTTCCGGTTGAGGGACCTCTGAAGGAAGGAGCGAGGGGCGCGTAGTGGAAGTCATACACGTGTGTAGGCCACCCTCAGTTCGCGGGGGAAAAGCCGCAAAAGGCTGACAGTGCCGACAGCGTCATATCGTGGCCGCTATCGCGCATGTGGAGTAAGCTCGGCAACCTCGACCTTCGTCGTTCTGCTCAGTGAGTATTTGGGATATTTTTTCATATAATCAAACGAAAAAAGGAATCAAAAAAATCAGAGGAAACATTGAGTCCGATGCGTTTGAAGAACTCAACTTAGTAGTTGAGCTTCGTGCGGCGCCAGTGGCGGCGCTTCTCGTTCCACTTGATGCGGTTGCCAGTACGCAGACGAATCCAGTAGGGAACCGGCTTGTTCTGGTTCATCTTCTTCGCGTACTTCTTCTTGATGGCGAGCGGCTTGAAACGACCCATTTTGAGTGATGCGGACTTGTGCTACTTTTAGAAAATGTATAACAAGGAAAGGAACGGTAGGCAAGAAACACAGTTCAGTAAATTCGAAGGAAACACTGGCAAACTAAGGCGGCGGAGAATTATGTCCCCCTTCAACATTCTCAGCATCTCGGAACCCACGCTTGTGTCGCATCACAAGGCTCGCACGCACGCCAACGGTACTTTCCACCCAGGTATTTGACGAAAGAAACAGGTTTCATCCCGACCGCAAGCGAAATAGGGTGAAATTACGGCCCACTCACTTCGCCTTTAGCCGTGTACTGTTCTTTGTTTGTTGTTGAACCATATTTCCAACCCTGCTTTTGAGAGCCACTTGGTTTGCTCCAGTATTCTGTATGGGGGTATTTCAGCGAATCAGGAAAAGAGAACAACAGCTGGGGTTGTCATTTCAACAACCATGTGAATGCCGACAGTAGTGGTAATGGTAATTATTATTATAAAAGTGAAGGCGATAAGACGAGACAGAACAAATGCATCTCCTGTCACAACATGAAAAAGATATGTAGTCATTCGTAAAAAAAAAAAATGGGCCGACTGAGGTGTTTCAGAACTTGATTCTTATGCGCTACTAACCGTAGTTAAGAGTGTCGACAGAAAAAAAAGAGGGAAAAGAACGTACGGGGCAACTTACAACGGGTACGATAGAGATCCCACTTACCACACCAGCTTGGCGAAAGAAAAAAAAAACCAAGCGGAAAGCAAGTGTGGGTTTTACCAGAGGTATCCGGGTTGTGGCACTAGTTGTTCACCCTAGTGGTGGTTCCGTCACGTAAACGACGCTCAAGCAGAGGTACACACGAGGATACCAATGTCTCTCTCCACTGCACACGTTCCTGCACGACAGCAAAAAATTTACAGACATAACCCATCTACGAAAATATCCTCAGACAACTTAAATATTCTTCTGGTAGGTCTCAAAGAAGGCCTGGATAAGCTGCGTCAGATAGGTCACATCAGCCACACCAGCTTGCTCGCGAACGCTGTGCATGCTCAGCATCGGAGCGCCGATGTCAACCGTCTTGATGCCAGAAAGGGTGGAAAGGATCGGACCAATAGTTGACCCACAAGGAGAATCATTCTTGACAACGAACTCTTGAACAGGTACGGATGCGCCTTTCGCAATCGACTTGATCACGGCAGCTGTGTAACCATTCGTAGCGTAGCGTTGGTTCGCGTTGTATTTGATGACTGGCCCGAAATGGAGATCGGGACGGTGCTGCGCTTCATGTTTCTCCACATAATTTGGATGGACGGCGTGCGCACCGTCCACAGAAAGCAAGAATGAGTTGGCCACCAGAGTGGAACGCAGGGTGCCCTGCGCGGTGAGGCGCTCAATGACGTCGGGGATGAGAGTGCCCCCGGCACCTGGTGAAGTGCTAGAACCAACTTCCTCGTGGTCGAAAAGGCAAATCATACGAGCCATGTCGTCCTCTTCTACTGAGGCGGCGTCTGTCAGAGCTTTCACAGCACAGAAGCAGGAAAACAAGTTGTCGATGCGCGGAGCGAAAATAAATTCGTCGAACGCGCCACCAATGGCAGCCGGTTGAGTGTCCACCACAGATAGATCAAAGTCGATAATATCCTCTGGTGTGCAGCCTGCGGCGTCAGCAATAATTTTAAACAAAATAGCGCACTGCTTCGCGTCCTTCCCAGCAGGGGCCACCTCGTTCAGCTTTTCAAAAATTTCCGTCGCAATCACGGGAATTAAATGAGACTCCTTGTTGGGCGAAAAAGCGTCTCGCTCCGCCGCCGAGCGCAGGTGAATGGCCAGCGTGGGAATCCTCAGAAGCGGTTTGTCCACGTGAATGAGGCGCGATTCAATCTTGTCCGCACCTTTCACAACAACTCGGCCAGCAATCGTCAGGTCACGGTCAAACCAGGTGTGGGCCAACAGGCCACCGTAACACTGAACACCAACCCGACGGTACTTGTCACCGTTGGACAGAGTGTGCGGTTTGAGTGCAAAGTTGGGCGAGTCCGTGTGCGCACCAACAATTTTAATGCCGTTCTCAGGCTTGAACTTACCCCCTAACGCGAAGGCAACCAGACTTGTCTCATTGCGGGTGATGTAGTATTTCCCGTTTGGTGCCATATCCGGCCACGCTTTGCGCTCATCCAACTGCTGGTACCCAGCTGCGTCCAGCATTTCAGCCGCCACCTTCACGGCATGGAACGGGGTGCAAGCTTTGTTGACAAAGGAGACGAACTCTTTGCCGGCGGCAATCGCAACATCTGGCTTAATGCTTGCCATGTCTTGATCTTTCTTTCTCTTGGCGTGGAAAAGCTGGGATCGGTAAGCGAAGCTTCAGTAACTGATAGTTGATGTGTAATTAAATCAGTTGGTATATCGAAAGTGGCTTTTTTCGCGAAATCGTTCCTACTTGAATTTACAGGAAGAGAGCGGGGATGCGCGAAAATGCTTGAGCCTGGCTTGTCGCACCACAGTTGTTCAAGTAGTGAACATATTTTTCACCTGTGAAACAGGCAACGGGGGCACTGGTTACCAGAAGACTTGAAAGCAGCAGGCGCCACACCGGCCACAACGCAGCTTTGGTAAGTACGAGTTGACGCGAACATTTCTTCTTTTGTTAGCGGGTGTGTGTTTTCGTGTTCATCCCATTTCTTGCTAGTCTGTTGGAAATCTTTCGTCGGTGGGTTCCCTACATTGCTGATGAGAAGAGTTGCACGGCTCCGCTCACCCTTCCCCCCCCCCTCCTCCCCGCACTGCCTTCAAAGCCTCCAGGCTTCGACGGGGAGAGGGGAGGTGTGAAGGTGTCAGTTCGCGCCGGAAGAAGTTTTACCTCCGTCAGTCCCCTGCCCTTTTCCCTGCGAGACCCAGCGCCTTACCGAACCTGGAAGCCATCCGATGGATGAACACGGAAGTCAGCGCGAGCGGGGAAGACGAGGAATTCCAACTGGTAGAAAACGAGACGCTTCCTCTGTTGTTGTTTTTTCGTTCGCTTGCTTTTGCGCGGGTGGGGCCCCTCTGCGATTGCCGCGCAGTCCCAAGAAGTCGACCAAACATACTGCATGCGCGCCACGACTCGGGCAGCTTAATTCAGCAATTCCGCCTCGGGGTTAGTCCTTTTTTGGCATCTCAGGGTAACAGAAGGGAGACCAATCCCCATGGGAGCACCAGTTTTGTTTGATATTGAAAGAGAAGCTCCTCCGTTACTTGAGGTGAACCGCCTGCAGTTAGCCTCCACGCTCCCTTCAATGACTTTCACTCTGCTCCCACCTCCCAACATTCCTCTACTTCTGTTCCACGCAGCCCCCCCCCCCCCTCCCACACAAACACACACCGTCCCACNGCGGTCCCACCGCCGCTTCACGAAACCAGTTTCCGTACCGAACACGGAGAAAACACAGAGTCACAGTTCAGTACTCTTTCGCAGTTGGCTGTCGTGGTTGTCAAGCAGCCACCAAATGACACGCGAGTTTCGGGAATCCTTGGACAGCGTGAGCTTTTCTTTTCTCTACACACACAACTACACTCCCCTGTGAAGAATGTCCGCTTTCCTCCTCGTCATCATCATTCTATTTCGCTTTCTCGCTCGCTCTCTCTCTCTCTCTCTCACGATAGCCTTGTGGTTTGCTTCCTCAAGTCCGCACAGTCGAAAGTGTGAGACGCACGGAGCCACACTCCCACGCTTCAAAGCTCCAGCTCTACCTCTAACATGAAGGCTGCTTTCGGTACCTCGAGGAGGCTTTTTGGCCCAGTATTTGCCTCGCCGATCAAGCAAAAGAAGATTGACGAAATTGTTCGTGTGGACCATGCCGGTGAGGTGGCAGCCGTTCGAATTGCTGCGAACCAGTTATTCTGGATGTCCCCACTGGACGATTCCGTTCCCATTGTGAACGAAGTCCTGGAGGACGAGATCGTTCACCGCCGCGTTATGAATGAGTTGGCTGACCAACACGGTGTTCGCAAAACAGCATTGGACCCACTATTCAAGTTAGGCGCACTGGCTATGGGAGTGGGTACAGCCGCGCTCGGAAAGGAAGCCATGATGTGCTGTCATGCAGCGGTGGAGGTCACCATCTACGACCATTACAACGACCAACTACGTGAAATGGAAACCTTAGAATCAAACACAGCTGAAATCCCCGCAAGTGCTCAAGAGAAGGACGCTTGGACTGACGTCAAAGATTATATCGTCAAGTTTCGCGACGAAGAAAAGCACCACCAGGAACTCGGTGAGCAAAATGGCGCTGACCAGGCTCCAGCTTACCCGCTACTGTACAACGGCATTCGCCTCGCTTGCAAGGTAGGCGTGAACCTTGCCAAACGCATTTAGGATGTTGAGGACCATCCGGCGGAACAACCAGACAGCCACATGTTCCACGCTATGGCTTGTTGTTCTCAGGTGCCATCAAAAAAAGTACTTTATACGCACGCGAAGTATCGAGACCACACAATTGTTCCCAAAAAGAATCACCACGTCTTCACATTGCATAAGAGCGTCAACACCGTGATGATTTGGTCATTTCTATGAAAGTCAAGGGTATGCTCATCGCGACTATAGCATAAGCCCTTTCTGTCTGTCTCTCCCGAAATGATCAGAGAGGAGAGCGTAACAGCGCTCCTCAAGTGTCCCCGTTTTCTGACTGGTATGCCACCGAAACTTATTGTGTTGGCATGGAAAGCGGTGGGACACACATCTCCTGTGAGGCAAAGCCAAAGTCCATGTGTCTCGTCACTTTCACGTTTCGTTTTTACGTGACTATTTGTGTTCATGAAGTCCTAAACCCCAAATCGAAGTCTTCCCTCTGTAGTTGTTCAACCTCACCGCTCACCCTATTACCGACAGGCAGTTCGTAATGTCCATCTCTGCGTCAGCGTGCGAAAAGCTGGAGGGATTCAGCAAGAGGCTGGACGAGATCTGTGATCAACGTGATGACGCCAGCAACAAACTCCGCTTTGAGTACCGCCAGAAGATGCAGCCCCTGTTCGAGGAGCGCGCCGCTGCTCTTGCCTCTGCCGAGAACTACTGGTCTGGCGTCCTTCTTGCACCCATGACTCCCGTTTCGGAATTTATGAACAACACTGTGGACCCCAAGATTGTCCGTGCCATCACGAACGTCAAAGTTACCTACACCATGGACGGTTCTAAACTGCAGCGTAAGGTGGAGGTTACGCTTCGCCCGAGTATGTTTGCCGAAGAGGGCGTGGTCTCGCGCGAGGTGGACGCGGAGGGCAAGACGGTGTCTGTGCAGCCCATCAAGTGGAAGGCAGGCACTGACCGCGCGCGCACAGATTCGCTCTTCCGCTTCTTTGAGGAGAAGACAGACCTGGACGAGCTGACCTTGAGCGACATTACGGATGCATTCGATATCATCTTCCAGGACCCTTTTATCGCGGATGTTAACGAGTAAGCCGATCCGTCGCAGGCGCCAACAACAGCTGATGAAAACGCTGGTCATTGATAACTCTTGTTTTATTTTCTTCTCTCAACAGAGAGGTTTCGCCGCGAAGCTTTTCTCGCCGCCTTCACTTGTTCCAGGCATGGACCCTTTGTAGCGCGAAATAATGCGGCCGTAAAAGAAGAAAACCTATTCCGTTCCGTCTGCAACGGTTAACAGACCGTGTCGCTGTTAATTTGAATAGTGCTGTCGTAACAGGTCTCATCTGTCAACTTCGAAAGCGAAGCGAAGAGAGCTACCACCCGCGTTGTGTCGTAACTGGTGTGCGCCGACTTTGACACATGGAGATTCTTTGTCAACCTACACAGTGAGATAGTGTTACGTCTCTGTGACTAGAAACAGCACCCGTGGCAACGCCCTGTCCCTTCTCGCGGCCTTTCGTTACCTGTCTCATTCAATCAGACGTTTCTGTTATCATCTGCGAATATCATCTTCTTTAGCTCATCATATTATCTTTTCGTTGTGAAATACTACCATCGCCTATATCTTGGTTGCTCTTTCTTTCCCGTTCTTTATTCACAAGCCATAAACCATACAGTATTTGCTCTCGAAACAGGAGCGCAGCACTCATTCATCTCCCCTTTTTGTAGTGCGCTCCCTTACAGTTAACACTCCATCTCGCCCTAGACACCTCGCGTGGCTGGTACTCGCTTACCCAATTTTGTCACCGGTCCCAGCAAATTGCTAACCATGACCTTCCGCCAAACCACTCGCTCAGTGGATGACCTACTGTACTCTCTCGGCACGTCACTTCAGCGTTTCAAAGGTCAGAATGGTCTGAAGCGCGTGCTAGACGCGGGGAGGCTTTCGTGGCTATCGTTCGTAGGCGAGTTTCAGGAAACCCGTGACGAGCTCTTCGCTCGTCGCACGTACAGTCTGAATAGCACCCGAAAATGCTTGCTGACGTTAAACGAGTTATTCGAGGATGTCACGAGGTACGCCAGTAAGATGACCGAAAAGGTGGACCAGATCACAAAGACCCTTGACACCTTCCACCGTTGCTGCGACCTTGAGCTTGAAAACCCTGAGGATACGGATAACACGGACTACGTAATCGCGGAAGAGAAGCTACGCGAAATGAGGAAGGTGAGCTCCGACATTCAGAAAGTACTCAACGACTTTTGCGACTCAGCGTCCACCTGCAAAACACTGAACGTGTCCACCGTCGCTCAGCTGGAGGAAGTAGACAAAGAGACAGCGGGCATCGTAGGACGAGCCCAAACCGATTTCGACGCACAACGGCGCCGTGTCCAGGTGAAAGAAGACGAGCTCAGCCGTCTGCGAGGGATGGGCGCCCGCCCTGGGAGTGATCAACTCCAGTTTGCTGAGTTCAATTTGCAGTATGAGAACGAGACACTCCAGAAGGTTGGTGACGCTTACTTTGTTTCCCTGCAGGAGGCTATGAACTCCACCAGTTTCGCCTTGGAGCAAACTTGCATGGCAACGTGGGC
This sequence comes from Herpetomonas samuelpessoai, assembly GCA_030849835.1. NCBI lineage: Eukaryota > Euglenozoa > Kinetoplastea > Trypanosomatida > Trypanosomatidae > Herpetomonas > Herpetomonas samuelpessoai. Next base: position 183,762 of record JASAOC010002109.1, on the reverse strand, counting down.
GTCTTCCAACGTCTTCTTTGTACAACAAGGTGTGTTCTTTCGTGAGTTTGCTGCTCGGATAGGAACAGTGGCAAAGCTTCTTGTTGACATCAAAAACTCACAAACGGTTTCAAAACAAATCGGTGTAGAACGGAAAGCAATGCTGGAGGCGCTTCATCCGCGGGAGTCTCTTGTGCCACCACCAAGAGCAACCGAGGGGACTGGGGCAGGGACTCCTGGTGGATCTGCGCCGAGTATCCATGCAACAACGGCGGCACCCAAGCAAACTCCGTTTGACGATCTGGAGGACTTGTTTGGCCCTGCTGCTCCTCCGACAGTGGCCGCTTCTGCGTCTTCACAGCCGGAGAAACTGGCGACTAATCAGCAGTCACTGAGCCATTCCGGAACGAGTGGGCAAAACAACGCAGTGCAGGCGCAGGTACAGTTCCAGCAGCATCTTCCACATTCAATGAACGACGTCATAAACGTTCCCTCCCAGCAGGCGCCTGCTCCTCTTATGTGGGGTTCCCCTACTCCTGCGCAGACGAATACCTCGTCGGCTTCCATTCCCGCGCAAACCGTGATATCCCCTGTGTTACCACCTTCGCTGACATCCTCCCAGTCTCCGCAGGTCCAGTGGGGTGCCCCACAACAGCCACCACCACAACAACCGCCGTACCAGCACTACCAACACACATCCACGAACACTTCCCCTCAGTACCATCAGGACACTGCTTCAGGCGCTAGCGTTCTCGGCGGCTATCCGCAGGCCCAGCAACAACAATCCTATAGCGCGACTGCGCCGGCCGTAAGGTCGACGCCTCCACTCGCCACTACGCAGCAGCAGTCGCCCAACGTGGATGTTGATGGACTATTCCAGTAAGTACTTGTTTTTCTTCGTACAGTTTTTGACTACCTGCAACAGCAAAAAGCATGGGTATCAATAGTGTTGTGCCTTTGGAGGAAGATCCCTCTACTGAGCGATCAGAGGTTACTTTTACGTTTGCTTCTAATCCCTCTGTCTTCTCTGTCACACGTAGGTATGCTGTAGCGCTTGACGAGGGCTAACTACGTATCAGCTTTTTCTGCAACCCCCGGAGCGGAACGTGAACATCCAAAAAGAGTGCGCTGGAGAGACCACGCGCAGCACACGTCTGTCCCCATGGTGTGTCTACCTCACACCGAAAAGAAGATGATAGGGTGATCCAGACATGAACCGATTCAATGATTTGTACTTTCTTTTTCATTGTCATGGTCCTAACTCAAGATCGTCCACCCTCTCAAGTTAACAGAAGGGGAAACAAACGTGTAGTTGAAGAGGCGGCACTTGAAGCATTTTGTTTACATTATCTCGGTCTCCCGTCCTGGTTTTTCATTTCAGTTTGCTGGGTGACTTGTGTCGAGCGAAGCCACTTATTCCTGTGGACATTGACAGCAGTTTTATTCAAAAAGCAACAGCACAAAGGGGTGAGAATCCTCCTCGAACCTTTTCTGACTGAGTGACGCCACCGTCCACCAATGAAGAAGAGGCCCGGTCTTGTTCTGGATGCTGCGACGGTTGAAGGGTTTGCCCAGGATGCGCAGTCCTACCAAATCAAGAGCAATAACTCTTTACAGCTCCGCGCGTTCCTGCTGAATGAGTCGGGTATGTTCACCAAGGATGGGAGACGACTTCCTGGCACGGTCAAGAAGGACGACATTGATCTTTCCGTCAAGCGAAGCGTGGGCCGCGGCGCGAGCGGGGACGTCTCCTTTGCGCGCCTCAAAGACGGCACCCCTGTCGCCCTGAAACGCATTCCCATCTCGTCCAAGACGCATCGCGACGAAGTCGACCGCGAGCTTCAGTTCTTCAACGCACGGGGTGACTCTCCGTTTGTGATGAAAAACTACGGCGCCTTCTGGGACGCCGAGGACGGCGCCATCGTGATACCCATGGAGTGGATGGCGTACACTGTAAAAGACCTTGGGGAGTTCTGGCAGGGCCTGGAGGAATCCATTCTGCGCGACGTCTTCTTCCAGGTAGTTTCGGGGCTTGTGTACCTGCACGACGTGAAGCGTGTGATTCACCGCGACGTCAAACCGAGCAATCTGCTCATTAGTGAGGACGGCTACGTCAAGATTGCGGACTTTGGTGTATCGAAGCTGGTACACACGCTTGACATCTCCTCCACCTACGTGGGAACCATGTACTTCATGGCTCCTGAGCGGCTAGAGCAAGGGGCGTACAGCTTCAGCAGCGATGTCTGGTCGCTGGGCCTTACCATGATCGCCACTGTCACGGGAAAGAACCCGTGGGGTCCGCCTGACGAGATGAACCTGTTTGAGTTGCTCGGCAAAATCGCTGGCAACACAACACCTTCGCTGCCTGAGAAACCAGCCTACTCTGCGGAGGCGCGGGACTTCATTAAGCAATGCCTCATCCGCGACCCTGATGAACGCCCGTCATGCGCAGACTTGCTCAAGCACCCTTTCTTTGCTGGTGTCACCCAAGAGAACGCCGTAGCCAACGTGAAGATGGCTGTTCAGTACATGACTCGCCTCATCAGTAACGACGCGAAGAAAAATAAGGACACAGAGCGCTCGCAGGCGGACATGGCTAGGGACGTCAAGGCAAAGCTGGATGAGCTAGTTTTGTGAACCCTTGTTGTGTTGCGAGCTTGTCCTGCAACACGTCACGCAGAACTCAAAGCGGGGGAAAACACCCAAGGAGAGGAGTGGGGCGATTTCCCTTGAATACAGCCATCGCTCGTGCGTTGGGACTTCGGCACTTATGGTGGCCGCAATGCGGGATTGGCACGCGTGCCCAAGGTCAAGACAAGGAGGAAAACGACGCTGGTATACCGAATTTGTGTCTCTCGTGACGAGGTGACCTTGCTTGATCGTTGACCTTTCACTTTTTTCTTTCTCCCCGCCTTTTTTTCCTCCATTTCTTTTTGGTTGTCGTTCCCGTTGGATTCCATTCGTGGTTGCTCTCCCTGTGTTTCTTTGTTTCTCTTTTGTTTCTACCATTTGCATCTATGTGCACTTACCCCCCCCCTCCCCCGAAAACACTATTCAGCAGAACGATAACGCGCACAACATACACAGTAACCCTCCGGTTTCTCGTTGCTTTTTGTGATATCATTGCTCCTTCTGCATCCCCCCCTTCCTTCCCCTTCCCCCATTGTGTCGCAAACCATTTCCACATATCCTATATTTGCTAGTTGACGCTTGCCAGGGTCCTATGATGTATAGCTTTTTTTTCTTCTGCTGCTGGAAGCGACTCCTTTCTCCCTCCGCAGCGGACTTTAAGAAAAGGTGAAGGTATATTTCCGTGAGTGCCCATCGTGGATGTCGAACACACACCCGCGGTTTGAGCACCAGACGGTATGATAAACTTTCCTTTTCGGTCCACGGAGTAGTGGCGGTCCGAACAATAGAGAGGATTGCACCACGGCTGGAGGTATGGCACCAGTTCTCTTTTCGCTGTCCCAGACCTGTATCTTCTGTCGACACGAGGCGATCCAGGTTTCAATTTTTTTAAATCAAGCCTTTCATACAATTCACTCGTGACAGGTTGGTCTACCAGAGAACACCAGCGACACACAAACGGCAACAAAGAAAAAATAAATGATTGATGAAATGCACCACAGCCACCGTGTGCCACAGCAAACACCATTGATTGTGAGACGGCAGCAAGTGGGGACGCAAACCTAACGGGTACGTGGATGGGAAGGGCTGAGATCCTGTGCCCTTGCGTGACGTCTCCCACTGTCTCGCTAGCCTATGGATATGTAGTTCGGGTGAGACATCGATCGCCCCTCTGTTTCACATCAGGGAGGAGGTTGATCTTCTGACCATGTTGACGCGGGCGGCAAGTATAAACGCCCCCGGAACGCACAAATGGTGAGCACTTCCCACTCGTTAAAAAAAAAACTTGATTCTGCTTTGCTTGCGGTTGGGCAGTGTGTTACAACCCTTTATTCATTCTTCTCCTCTCCTCCGATTCCTTTCGTTCGCAACGCCGGCGTTGACCGCTGCCCGTGCGCGTGCATCTCCACTGGCTTCATCTCGTCGTTCGGCAGCTGCGGCACTCTCCCCTGTGACTTCTTTCCTTTCTTTTCTCAGTGTCCCATCTCAGGTTATTATACCGTCCCTTCTACGGGCACTTTGCTCCTTCTTTTTCCGCCTCCGGAAAGGTCCCTATATGTTCCGTTTCTCTGCCCTGATGCGCGCCGCCGCAGAGCCGGTTGTCAAAGCGGCCCAGACAGGAGCCGTCATGACTCTAACTGTTAACCGTCCTGACCAACTGAACGCCCTTAACGCGGAAGTTGTCAACACGCTCGTGGACCACCTCCAGAAATGCGACGCAGACCCGAGCTGCTCTGCCATCATCATCACTGGCGCTGGCCGCGCCTTCATTGCGGGTGCCGACATCAAGATGATGCAGGACAAGACGTTTGTACATCAGCTTGCGGGGAACAACCTAAACAGCCTCCCCCAGATCGCCGAAACCTCGAAGCCCATCATCGCAGCTGTCAACGGCTTCTGCCTGGGTGGCGGCTGCGAACTCGCCATGATGTGTGACATCATTGTTGCCAGCGAAAAGGCCAAGTTCGGCCAACCAGAAATTAACATCGGAACGATCCCTGGTGGCGGCGGCACGCAGCGTCTGCCCCGTGCCATTGGCAAATCCAAGGCGATGGAGTGGATCCTCACAGGTGGCATTTACACTGCTGCCGAGGCTGACCACGCAGGGCTCGTCTCACGCGTGGTGAAGCACGAGGAGCTGATGCCGACGGCCATGAAGATTGCTGAGACGATTGCGAAGCGCAGCCAGCTGACGGTGAAGATGGCGAAGATGGCGGTGAACGCGGCGGACAACACATCGCTGACGCAAGGCCTTGAGTATGAGGTGATGCTTTTCAACTCGACCTTCGCGACGAAGGACAGGAAGGAAGGCATGACGGCGTTCGTTGAGAAGCGTGAGCCCAAATTCACGAATGAGTGAGTAGATGACCAACGTCCGAAAGCCACAAATAAGGAAAAGACCTCACGTACGCCATGGTGCGTGGATGGGGAAGAGATTCTTGCAGAAAGAGAATGGAAACCAGGAAAACGCTGAACACGCTGGTTTCCCTTTCTGTCCATTGCCCCGCGCTGGCTGCCTTTTTTGCGAGATGCAGTGGCTTCGATTGGTGTACCGCCTCTCCTCCACGTGATCCTTCTTCTTTTCCCTACTATTCTGAAGCCAAAAGCTTCACTCAAGTCTCATATGAGTGCGCGTTCGATTCCTTTCTGTCTATCGTACCAATTTACAATTATTATTTTTTTGTTTTTGCTTTATCAGTCCCTTGGTGTGGGCCCGCGTATTCTCAACGTATTGTCTGTCTGCTGTCTGCATCCGCAGCGTTGGCTTTCATGCGGTTCGGTTGCCGTTGCGAGCATGATTCACCAACTGCTCACAGACGTACTCCCCGACTCATTGCCACATGTACGGTCGGAGCGAGAGTATCCCCTCATGCTTTTGACGTCTAGCGAACGTCTTTCATTTTGTTTCATTTTTTCTCTCCTTCTCGTGATCGCTTTTGCTTCTTTATTTTTCACTTTTGTCGGTATTGCGAGTGAGTCACCACAAATGCTTTTCGCTGTCTCTGTGCGAGTACTCGGAGTGGCTCCATTGGCCAAGCGACTGCGCAGACAGTCCCAACTTTCTTTTTCCCGTTTCGGGGATTTCTCATTGCTTCACTTTGCCATTACCGTTCTTCTCTATCAGAGAAAAAGAAAAGCCCAGTTATGGCAGTACTCTCTGTCTTCAGATCCTCTGTGGGAGTGCAACGGACGGCAGCCTGTTGTGAGAAAGGGGTACACGTTAAAACAAAAGGAGCCCTGACACAAGAACATGCTACGGTAGGGCGGTCTACTGAACCCGTATCGTGGTTCGTGTCAGGGTGAGAATTCGTCTACTCGCGGCTTTCTTCACTTACCAGACCGAAGGATCTCCGCCCCGCCTTGTTCGATACAGACGCGCAGGTTACAAGCGCCTGACATGCTGAGAGATGTGCTCACATGCTACAGCCTTGCCATAATGTGACACCACTTTCGCCTCTCCGTTTCATGGCGCCAATCACTTCTCTCGACAAGATCGGAACTTCTCGCAACTAGTGCCCTAGCATCGTAACGTCTCCTCCACGTGATCTTCTACTGCCTTCCCTGGTTTTCTGTTTGCGCAATCGTGTTTCTTCGTTTTCCATTGGCACGCACACCCCGTGACAACCCTTCGTCCGCCGTCACAGCGAAACGATGCTTCGCCTCTCGCGCCTTGTCCGTGCCGCCGCCGAGCCCGTCGTCACCGCTGCCCAGACGGGTGCGGTCGTGACCCTCACCATCAACCGCCCGAACCAACTCAATTCCCTTAACAAGGACGTGGTCAACACCCTTGTGGATGAGCTGTTGAAGTACGACAAGGACCCGAGCTGCTCCGCCTTCATCCTGACTGGCGCTGGCCGCGCCTTCATTGCGGGTGCCGACATCAAGATGATGCAGGACAAGACGTTTGTTGATTACCTGAAGCACAACGACTTTGGCCGTCTTCCTCTTCTGAATCACGTTTCCAAGCCCATCATCGCCGCCGTCAACGGCTTCTGCCTGGGTGGCGGCTGCGAGCTCGCCATGATGTGTGACATTCTCATCGCCAGCGAAAAGGCCAAGTTCGGGCAGCCGGAAATCAACCTTGGCACGATCCCCGGCTTCGGCGGCACGCAGCGTCTGCCCCGTGCCATTGGCAAATCCAAGGCGATGGAGTGGATCCTCACGGGTGATATTTACACTGCTGCCGAAGCTGACCACGCGGGGCTCGTCTCACGCGTGGTGAAGCACGAGGAACTGATGCCGACGGCCATGAGGATTGCTGAGACGATTGCGAAGCGCAGCCAGCTGACGGTGAAGATGGCGAAGATGGCGGTGAACGCGGCGGACAACACATCGCTGACGCAAGGCCTTGAGTACGAGGTGATGCTTTTCAACTCGACCTTCGCGACGAAAGACAGGAAGGAAGGCATGACGGCGTTCGTTGAGAAGCGCGAGCCCAAATTCACGAATGAGTGAGTAGAGGGGCTCTTTGCCTCGCTCGAACTTCGTGCGGCAAATCGCCACAGTTTCGTCAGACAACGTTTGCTCGATCTTGAAGTACGCCACGAGATTCTCATTCTTAGCAATTATATTTACCAAAGAACAGTGGCAGAGAAAAAAAATTTGTCAGCTTTCTCCCCAAACGTTAAACACTAGTTCAGACCTCAGGTGGCCTATCTTCTTACCGTGGTTTTTTCCCCTTTTGTCGTGAGCGCGTTCAGAAATTCTCCATACCACTAACACGGAAGCCTCCTACCTTGGGGTCCGTGGGGAATCGAGATCTCTAACATCCTTTTTTTTTTCTCGTTTATGAAGTCACGATGCTCTCTCTTGACAACAAAACCTCTTCTCTTTTCAACGTCACATCTGCGACTGCTTTGCTTTATCGTAAGCGAGTCGCTTTTTTTTTTTTTTGTCTTCTCTGTTATCGTGTGTCTGTTCGACATGTTCTTTTTTTTTTCTTCTCACTCCTTTCCCATTTGCGCTGTGTCCCACCCCTCTCACTTTTCTCTATCTGAACGTCACATCTTTGACTAGGAAATGAAAAGTGGCACCAACATCAAGAAAGTGCCACGTGATGGCTGCGTATTAACTTGGTGCCAAGGAAAGCGCCACTGAAAGTGTGGGTGCTCCTCCTCCTCCTCCTCCTCCCTCTCCAGCGTGCGCTACCTTGCTGAGAAAGAACACAGCAACGTACCCGAGGCGAGGTGGCCACACGGAGTTTACGACATGTGGGTCGCTGGTGCGCGGTGCGCGGCAAGAGCATCTGTGGTTTGTTGCCACGAGGGCGGTGATGGCTCATGATTGGTGAGAGAAAGAGCGCTCACCGCGCTCAAGAAGTCGTCTCCTCTCGGTTCGTGGTCCATCACGGGGAACATGAATGCCCGTCCTTTGCTATCTGTTTTTCTCCTTCCACTGAAACTTTGTTCCTTTTTTTTTTTCTAAACCAAACTCAAGATTTGCGCGACTATTTACTCTTTACAAAGCAACTTTCTTATTTCTTGTGCGTGCTGGTGCGTACGAGACATTCCAAAAAAAAAAAAAAACCGTCTTCTTAGCGTCTTACAGCTCAATCGGTTGACCCTGCAACCATTCCGTGAAACCGAGGTCACTCCGCTTCGCATCCTATTATTCCATATCCCACCACGCAACTACACACGCACGCACACACGCCTTTACGCACAGCAGAAGTCGCATCCCCAGCTATGCAACTGACACCGACAAGTGAGGCCTGTCCCCATTGCTGGGATGAGTCCGTTATGCGGCGCCCACCCAGCAGCGCCACGGTGCACCGCGACGAGTGTGCCTACTGCTGCCGCACGTGCGAGCCTCAGCACACGGGCATCTACGTCTGTATGGGCTGCTTCACGGGCCTCTGCGCCGACCACATCGCCAAACACCTCGCCCTCAAGCCGACCCATGCCATGTACACATGTGTCCGTGAGCTGCCCGAGGAGAAGCCTGCGGCGGGCGACGAAGAAGTCAAGGATGTGTACAAACTTGGTGTGGCGAAGCCAAAGACGTATGAGACGTTTCTGTGCTGTGGCGAGTGCAAGGTTCGCTTCGACGCCGTACCAGAGTTGGCGGTTGACAGCTACACCGGCATCGTCAATGCACCTGTTCCGGGCGCGCAGGAGGCCGCGGGCGGTCCGGACGATGTCCTGTTCCGAAAGCCTGAATGCCCCCACCTTGTTTGTCTCGAGCAGGAGCCCAGCCCCTTCTCGGCCACCAAGCCTCCAACCTCAGACGATGTGTGCTCTGTCGAGGGCTGCGGCTGCTGCGTGAACAATTGGATGTGCGTCACTTGTGGTGCCATTGGCTGCCCTCGTGTGGAGGCGGGAGGCCAGGGCCACGCGCTGAAGCATTATGAGCAGACGGGCCACCCCACCGCGGTCAAGTTGGGCACCGTGACGCCAGAAGGCGCGGACTACTATTGCTACGCCTGCGACGACGATGTCGCGGACGTCCATTTCAAGGCACACATGCTGCACTTTGGTATTGATGTGGAGACTGCCAAGAAGACTGCCAAGACGATGGGTGAGATGCAGTACGATTACTCCACCCAGTTCGACTTTAACAAAATCACAGAGGCGGGCAGTGACCTGGTGCCCGTCTCCGGCCCAGGGCACACGGGTATTCGCAACATTGGCAACTCGTGCTACATCGCCTCCGTCATGCAGTGCCTCTCGTCCCTTGCCCCGTTCCAGAACGCCTTTTACCCAAACAGGCAGTGTGAGCACCAAAGCGGATGCAGCAGCGACCCCTACGACTGCCGCACATGCCAAACGGAACGGCTTGTGTCTGGCCTCTTGTCGGGTGAATTCAGCAAGCCCGAGGAGACGGAGCAGCGGGGTGTCATTCCCCGTCAGTTCAAGCGAGTGTACGCACAGAAGCACCCAGAGTTCTCCACCGGGCAGCAGCAGGACGCCCAAGAGTATTTTCTCTACTTACTGGAGGAGATGCGGCGGTTTGCCAAGCCAGCTGCCTTGGCAGGCCCGGCGCTGCAGCATCCCAGCGAGGTGTTCGAAATGGTGATGGAGCAGCGTGTGCAGTGCAACCAGTGTCAACGCGTGCGTTACACCCGGGAGAAGGAGAGCTGCCTATCCCTCCCGATTCCTGTAGACCCTGCCGCCACCAGCGCTGCCATCGCAGCCGCCTCTCCCGACGGTGCGAAGCTGTCCGAGGAGCAGCTGGACGCTCTCCGCCCCCGCTGCGGCCTGGATGACTGTCTCTCGGCATGGGGAGAGGCCAGCGGTATTGAGTGCCGGTGTGAGGCCTGTGGGGCGCCGGCAACGTATCTGAGCACCACCCGGCTGGCCTCCTTCCCCGATATTCTGCCCGTGTACCTGCGTCGCACCTACTTTGACGTACAGGCCCTCACAACAAAGAAGATGGACGTGTACGTTGACGTCCCTGCGGAGATTGATCTGGGGGCCTTCAAGGCGACAGGGAAACGGCCGGATGAGGTGGAGATGCCAGCAGGCGGTCCCACGAGTGCCTCCGCCGCGAGCAAAGGTGGCAAAGCGGAGATAGAAGTCGACGAGACGGCGCTGGCGATGGTGGTGAGCATGGGCATCGATGTCCCGATTGCTACCTTCGCCCTGCGGCAGACCGACATGAACGTGGAGCGCGCTGTGGACTACATCTTCAGTCACCCCGAAATCGAGGCGGAGATGGAGGCGGCGACATCTGGCACAAAGGCAGCAGCACAGGATACGACCGCGCCGGCAGGGAGCGCCTTGACAGCGGCGACGGACGGGCCTTCCAAGTACGCCTTGACCGCCATGATCAGTCACATAGGCTCGGGTGCGAAGGTTGGACATTACGTTTGTCATATCAAGGACAAGGAAACCGGCAAATGGCTGCTGTACAATGACGAGAAGGTGGGCGAGTCGCAGAAGCCACCCTTCGCCATGGCCAGCTTGTACTTCTACCAACGCACGGCCTAGATTTCATCGCGGCGAAGGTGTCCTCATTGATCATATCCCCCTTCCCCCTCCCCACCGTCGGAGACGTTCGGCGCGGAAGCGGCAGCGGTGCGAACAGGCAAAGGCTTGGCTGAACGAGCAAGAAGCTCTTCCCAATACGCTTATTTTTTTGACTGCTTTCGCGAGTGCTCGTCTTCTCTTTCTCAATCTCTCTCTGATCACGTTGTCATGTGGTTTCTGGTAGACTGCCCCCTATTTATACTGCTCTCTCTTAAGAGAGAGATGCACGTGTTTATCCCGTGTTTCCTACGTGGAGAAGAATATGTGGTAAGAAACTCCCCTTCGTTAACTGATGGAGAACAAAGGAGAGATGAAAGAATACATGGCGACAACTGCACGGAATGTCGAAGAAAAAGAACAGCACGGTGTTTACTTCAAGCGCGGCTCTTTGCTTTCCAAGGCCTGAGATGTGTGTTTCCACCTCACCAATCGGGAGGAGCTCCTCACATTTCATTTCCCAGCAAAGAAAAAGAGGCGCCTGCGGTCATGCCCCACGTACATGCACCCGACGGTATGCGCTTAGCCGCCTCACAACGCACACACACGCACACACACACACACACACACAATCTCTCCCTGATCACTCCTCCTCACACATCACATGGCCCATGAATCTTTCTGTGCTCCATCAGAACTCAGGAGTTTTTTTTTTTTTTTTGATGGGATTCTTTCGCTTTCCCTGTTTCCAGTTTAGCCTTTAGCTCCTCTCCTACCCCCCCCTCCCCCCGCCTACCTCTCATCCTCTGCTTCTCTTAGCCGTCGACAATTTTTCAACGGGAGCTCATTTTCGGTTCGTGGGACGTTTCGTAGGCCAACGCTGCTCGTCTTCTCTTCCCCCTTTTTTTTTCCACTACTCTGTGACTCTGTCTCTCTTTCTTTCTGTTTCTCTTTTCCAACGGTCTGCTTTGGCTACTTCCCTCTCTTTCAGAGGCTTCTTTGCCCCCATCCTTCACTCGCCGAAGTGCTCGGTTCCTTAGTGTGGTGGTAGGCCCCCAAAAGAGTTGCAAAGTTGCATCATTCTTTTCAAAGTGACTTCTGCGTTGCAGCGTCACCTCCTCTTTTTTCTTAGCGTCCCGTAGCGCAAGCACAGACACACTGTGGAGCACCTTTCAAGTTCCTATTCCAGCTCACCTCCCTTGTCCTTGCGCATCCTCGCCGCGCACAGACGCATTTACGCATTTACGCCAGCAAGCCAGTCTATCGGTCAGCGGCGCAGGTGACAGAGAAAATGGATTTCCACTTCCAGCAACAGCAGCAACAGCAACTGCTTTCTGCGTTGAATGCGCTCGGGATCTCTGGCAGTGCCGCAGGTCCTGGTGCCTTCTCACCGAGTGGAACGTTTCCCTCCGTACAGTCGACAAACTCATTGCCCAGCACCACGTTCCCTAACGAGTCGGCACTAGCCTTCACGCTCGCCAATGGACACTCGAGCTACGTACCGCAGTTGCAACCTGCCAGCTTTATCCCCAACCCAACGAGTAGCAGGCAGGACGAACGGCTTGACTACGCTCTGGCTGTAGCAGCGCCGCGTGAGGCGGGGCAGTGGGATGCGCACGCCCCTTCCACATACCCCGGAGCTTTCCGCTCGGCGCCCATGGCCTCTCCTACCCAGCAGACGCCGCAGCAGCAGTTGTTCGTGATTGCGGTCCCACCGAACCCCCTCTCTAGTTCACCTCCCCCTCTGTCCGAGTCATGTCTGCCGTCGCAGCCAGTGTACGCTCTTGTGCAGCTCCCTCACCACCAGGGCAACCCACCTACGGCGAATGCGATGGGGTGGAGCGGTGACTCCTTATACTCTGCGCCTGCGTCCACCATGCAGCAACAGCAACAGCAACAACAACAACAACAACAGCAGCATCAACAGCAACAGCAAGTGATGGCGATGCTGTCGTCAGCTTTCCCAGGTGGCTACAACAACACCTCTTCGTTTCGGGGTAGCGCACCGCCACCGATGCCCTTGATGCAACACCAGCAGCCGCCACTAGAGCGACCGCTACCGCCGTCGCAGTCTCAACAACAGCCCGTATACATTATGATGTCTCCGTCTCACAGCGCCACCACCGTGCCGGTGAACCCCGCCCACTCCTTCGCCGCCCGCGGCACGGCGCCGCTTCCCAACACCAGCGGGCCACGTGTCTCCGACACGAGGCGGGCCCAGCCGTCGACGCTGCCCAGCACCCCGAGCACCGCCCGGGCACGGGAGGACGGGCGGCCGCTGGGCGTGCGTGGTTTCCTTGGGCCCTCGCCTGTGGGGTCGCGACAGGTGCCCGGAGCACCCCTCATCACGACACTCCCACCTCTGGCGTTGCCGCTCCCAGAGTGGGGCACCTTGCCCCCTGCCCCCATCGCTGCCGTGTAACAGGCAACAAGCGGTTCATAGCGTCGAAAGTGGTCTCCGTGGAATTTCTGCTGGCGGAGTGCATGACAGCTCCCTCTCCCTCTCTCTCTCTTTCTGTACCGTACGGATCAGCAATTGTTAGGAAACGTGCAAACGCATAAATGCTCACATCGTGAGAACGTAACAATAGATGGCACACAGAAGAGCCGCCACGGTGGACGACTGAGACAGCGTCAGCAAGGCTACCGCGTTTCACAGTAAAGGAACGGCCTGACAGCTAGCTTCAGCGTTCATGTGTCTTTCCCTCACTGCGTCGTCTTTGTTCTGTTACGCTATGGCTGTTTTTTATCATTACTCACCGTTTCTCTGTTCCAAATTTGTTCACGGAGGCTAAAGGCGGCAATGCACGGGCACCTGAAAAAGTTATGGAGTCTCTCCCTGTTCCTTCACTTTCTACATCCCTTCCTGCAGAACATGCGTTTTACATTGCGAAGCAACCCTTTTTTTTAAATTATTGTTGCACTATCTTTGTCCTTTAAAAACGCGTTCGCAGGTTCACTTTCGGTTATTTTTCTCCAAGTCGACGTACGGTATCACTCTATTTTCGTGTTTTCTTTTTTTTTTTGTTTCGTTTTGATTCCTCTTTTCTCTCTCTGCTCCACCTTTGCTTGTGTGTATTGTTGCCTCCTGAACTGGTCTTCTTCTCACTCTGGTCATGACGGAAGGCTGCTACGTTGTTTCAGCATTCTTCACCAGTACCGCAAAGGATTGAGTAGGCAACTCCGACCAAGTGTCACCCCTCCCCCCTCCTCCCCCCTCCCAGCCTCACGTATCCCACTGTCCTTTCCTTTTTATTTATTTGTTTTGGTGAAACCCAACCCGCGGGGCGGTCTCTCTTTTCACCGAAAAGCTCAGTGAATGGTTCTCCTCATAAATCACGTTGCCCCCGCTCCTTTAGTTTTTAATTATTTATTTTTTAACTCTCCGTTTTCTTTCTACTTCGCAGAACGTTCTTCTCTCCTTCGATTGAAGATGGCCTCTTACGAGTCCACGTTCAGCTTAAATATCTCTCTTTGCCCTCTGCGACCGTACCTTCCTCATCTCCTCCTTCGGCATGCTTTTATATTTGTTGCACTGCGTTTCACTTCTTTCCCCTACCTCTCGTGATTGAGGTTGCCATTTTTCGCATGTGAACGGTGTGTCGTTATGCCCTTGCTCTTCGTCTTTTGGCTGCGTTAACCAACCGTTTTGGTTTCTTCTGTTTTGTGTTTCTGCAGGTGTCCAAGCCTACAGCCTAAGCACCGTGACGACATGGGGTTTGTTCGTCTGTTGGTAAGCGGTTCTTCCTCTGGCTTCCTCGGTGCTCGTGTGGACGGATCCACACGTGTTCTTCTAAATGATAACCATTCCCACTTTTATCTTCTCCTTTGAGAGTTTATGTTTCCTTCCTCATACTACCATTTCGATCACTAGTTTTTAGTTTCACCTCCCCCCACCCTGCTCCACGCACTCCTTTTCCGAGGTCTTATCACATCTACGTGTATTCTCCCACTCCCCTTTCATTACGGTATTCTTTTCTTCTCTCTGTTCATATCCAGCCAAGTGGTTATGCCGCGAAAAACTCTCACAAAGTTCCCGCGCTTACAGTCTACGCGCCCTTTCTAAGACATTCTGCTGTTCTCCGTAGAACTCTGAAATTTTTATTCCCTTCTGACGTTGGTGATTCATTTTCTGTTGTAACAAAGAATGCGATTAAATAAATAAGAAAAATAGAATTCACCTAGCTCACGGCCAAAGCGCAGGCGAAAGCTCTCCCAATAGGAATACACGCATCGTGGCGTAATCGTGCAGGAAAGGACAAAGGGTTAGGGACTCTCGTTACATTGTTATTTTCTTGCTCTGTATCACAGTCACTATCCACAGTGGACGGCTAAAGGTTCCCAAGCCGTCCCTCGTACTTGGCGAATCGGAAGGGTGGCTGCCTTGGGTCACGAACAGAGGTGTTGGGGCCGTGAGCCTCTCGGTCTCCATCTTTCTTGCTCTACGTTTGCCTGCCTGACGTCGCAATGACCGATTTCTTTATTCTTACCTCTGTCTCTCTTACGAATGTTTCTTGTCTACTTCGAATTGCTTGCTTATTGTATTTGAACACAGGAACCCCAAACACCATCTGTCAAGTACATACTAAACCGACACGCTAAGCACGGCTTCTTCAAATACTCTCTCTCTCTCTCTTTCAACCACAGGGCTCTGTTTCCTTCTTCAGTGATCTTGAGTGCGCAGGCGCATACGGCTTTGTACACAACGCTCTCTTTCTTTCTCACTCCCTAATTACCAGGGATGTTCGGCTGGTTGGTTGTCGCCGCTGTGTACGGCGCCATTGTGTATGGCTGCCGCCAGCGCGCGCTCCCCGTGACAGTGATGCGGGCCTGGTTCACCTTGCACATGCTCATCTCAGTCCTCCTTAGTGCCGCTCTATGCGGGCTCGTCTACACCCTGGGCTACAAAAAGCTAGGTCTCCTTTCCAAAGCAACCGCAGAGAACATGAGCCGCGCCGTGACGGCCTTTGGCTTCGGCTACCTCTTCCCCTTCAGCTGCCAGCACATCCAGGTCAAGATGATGGAGGGCTCACTGCCATGGTCAACCATCACGGAGCAGCACGATCTGTGCCTGTGCCACACCTCCTTCTTTGACACGGTGCTGTACCTCTGGTATGTGCCCTTCCGCTACATTTATGGCGCCAAGACGTTTGTGAAGGCGTCTTTGCGCAAGATGCCCATCTTTGGTTCCGTCATTGTCGCGTGCGGTCAGTTCCCCGTGTACTTTGTCTCGGACGAGTCCTCCTCGTTCAGCGTCAACAAGGACAAACAGGCGCAGGTGGCCGCAGAGGTGGAGGATTACCTCAAGGTGGGCGGCTCCCTCTCCTTCTTTCCGGAGGGCGCCCTCAACCGCCGCCCAGAGGTTCTGACAGACTTCCGCCTCGGTAGCTTCCATCAGATCCTGGCGCACAAACTGCCCATCTACTACTGCATTTCCTTTGGCAACCACGAGGTCTGGAACGCTGACCTCAAGGGCATGCCAGGGTACCCCGCCGACATTTACTTTTACATTGGCAAGTGTGAGTACAACCCAGACACCATGGACGCGAAGCAGCTTGCCACGTACGTGCGCGAAACAATGCAGAAGAAGATTGACGAGGTCCAAGAGCTTCGTAAAAAGGCAGGGTATAAGCCGTGGTACGTGGCCCCTCTCAAGAAGGCGGAATAAACGTTGCCCTTAGCGAGCGCATCACTCTTAAAGGTCTCTACAGAGCGATGCCTTTTCCACGATATTTTTTTTTTTTAGATTGTAAACATTGACTCGAGGATAAACAACAGAGAGAAAAAAGCGCCGAACAACGGAAGGTAGGGTTGGTAACCGAAAACAGTCTCCTCACTCGGTGCCGCTGTTTCTTTCCCACGGCTCTTTCTCGTCTGCGTGTTCACTTCTGTTTTTTTTCCCCCTCTTCACTTGCGTGCCTTTGTTCCTTTTCGCTGTTTTTTTTTTTTGTCGTGAGCTCGTCATGGGATGCTCACTCAAGTGCCCTTCCATAAAGGTAACGAGCTGACACGGCTGATAAGAAGTGCAGGTTCCCAAATCCATCGAGTTTCCCACTAACTAACATGCGTTAAACGAACGACCAGGACATGGAAAGCCGTATGACAGGTGCAAGTAGGCTCTGACTGTCTGAGAACCCGTGCCGCTTTGAGTTGTTGTTTTTTTTTGCTATGAATAAAGAAAAAGACGAAGAGAGTGCTTCTCGGTCCTATGGACCTCACCGTTCCTTTTGCATATCCACGCACCTCTCCCCCCCCCCGCTCCCCACCTGTACGGCAAACTGCAATTTGTGGAGGACACTTGTGACTCTTTCTTCTCACTCGTCTACAACCCTCCTCCCCACACCTTTGGCCTCTTTCGTTCTCTCACCGTCTCTGGCGCCAAGGTTTCCTTCCTTTCTCTGTGAAACATACGGTACTGGTCTTTAGAAAGAGTATGGTGGCATATAAGGGACTCCTATTTGTAAAATACAGATTCTCTACAGGAAGGAAACCTTTTCTTCTCCTGTTAGTAAGTACTCCTCCTCCTTCTATCAGCTAGTCTCGTCCATCAGGGGAGCATGAAGACTGCTGCTGTACCGCAGATTAGCAGCAGCAGGGATGAGTATTCCTTGTCGGTTGAGAGGATGGGGAAGCGGGCGGAAGGCAGTGCGAACACAGAGACACCACCCTCTCGGTTTCCTTCACCACAGCAGCCGCTTCACTCGCCTCTTTCCACATCTACCGGGCGCGGGGGAAGCACTACGGGGGCGGGCATTACATCCAACGAAGAGACACCGCCAAGCGGCCGTATGTCGCCGCCTTCTTGTGACGTCGTTCCACGCCCCCATTCCATGCCTCCTTCTTCACGTGGTGGTGAGGTACCTACTCATACGAGGACACTGCATCCACCAGTTCTTGTTCTGTCGTCTGCGTCTGTGGCGACACCGGCCGTGCCGCTCGCGGCGCCGTTGCTTGCACTTATGCGAGAAGCCACACGTGACCTAGAGGAATCTGGCCGCAGGGCTGTCGAGAGCGCTGAGGAGGAGGCGTGGAGTGCCATCGCACGCGCGGAGGCACGCCGCCGGCCTCATGTTGGCCTCGCTCGGCGCTTTTTTGCTCGCATCGATGTTGTGGAGGCGGAGAGCAAAGGCCGCCTTCGCATCGAGCAGGCTCACCAGCACTTTTGGCAGACCTTGTTTTTCACCATCCAGCGATGGGCAGCGCGCGCTGGCGAGAAGGAAAAACCACTGTTGCGACGGGGTGCATGGGATGAAAGCCATGAAAGACCCATCTCTCAGGGTGCCCTATGGAGCGAAAAAACGCTGGATTCCTTGAGTACGGTTGACTGGGCAGACAGACGTGATGAGGCGCATCTGTACCGTCCGAGGGTTTTGCCGTTGTCTCAAGTGGTGGCAGACATGGCCTGTACGGGTGCACCTCTTCGGCCGTGGTGCTCCCCACCGCCTCTCTGAGTACGGAGCCCTTCTTTCTTCATGCAACCCTGTTATGACACTCATCTCAGTTTCCCTGTACCACTCGCGTCGTAGTGCACGCATTTTCTGTATACTTCCCTGTTCACTGTTGCTTCTCCCCCCCCTTGCTTAACAAAACATCGTCCACCGGAGCAACTCGTGTACATACATGAACGAATGACAACAAAACAAAAAACAATGAATCCAATCTGAAAGCGGGCGGAAAGCTTCGTTTGGGTGGACAGAGAATGCAGTACATTTCTCCCTTGCACTTTTCAGCTAGGTGCGGTCGTCTCCTGACCCTAAACCATGACATGCACGCATGTTCAATGTACTTTCTTGTCGTAATACTCCCATCCTCCGTTCATTGCGTACTTACTCAGTGTCTCACTTGCTGTCGAGAGCGTAGACTCTTTTTCTTTTTGTTGTCTTTGTCTTTGCCGGTGCTTCGGCGAGCCTTTTCCGCCCATCTTTGTTTTCTCGCTCGTCCTTCACCACTGAGGGGAAAAGAAATGTTCTTTGACGACCACTTGATCGAAAGCTCAGACTCGGAACGCGGGGCTCCGTTTGCTGGGGCAGAGGTGGAGGGCGCCCTGGAGACCCAAACACCCAGCAGCAGCCAGTTCCCCTTCCCCGCCCGATCCTCCTCGACGGCCGGGGGCAGCCTCCCGACGGGGTCCCTTGCAGGGGCGTCTGGCGCAGCCGCCGCAGAGGACCGCGGGTCCGTCTTGGACATCCAGCTGCTGATGGAGGCAACAGGAAACGAGCGGCATTGCCCGGATATCCTGCCGTACCCTGCCAGCCTTGTCGACGCGGTGGTGGCGCACCTGGCACAACGCCAGGCACGCATCGCGCAACTCGCAGAGGAAGAGCGCCGTGCCGCGGCGACTCAAGCAGTTTCCTTGCTCCCTTTCAAGCCGTCAGATATCATGGCTCTCGAACTCCAACGCCTCCAGTTCTTCCTCTGCGAGCTTCTCCGCAGCCGACTGAAGAAGATTGAGGCGTTGTGCATGTCCATCTACTACGAAGGACAGGCGGAGGCGTACGCACAGCAGCAAGACACCGCTGAGGAGCCGAGCGAGTCGCGTGAATTCCTGCCTGTAAATAACCCCCAGCGCGCTAACCTGGGCACCAATGAGCGCGTTGTGGCGGATCGTTTGGCCATGGCCAAGCACCGAGCGGTGTTGCAGGCGGGTCTGCAGGCGGCCCCACCCCCTCTGCAGCATCTTGTACCGAACCCTCCCCATGGAGAGGGCCTGGAGATCCTGCCCGAGCCGGACCTTAGCACCTATGTCTTTGGCGTCGCACTGGAGGACCTCGGGGTGGTGCAGGTGGGCGAGTTTGCAGAGCAGACCATCAACGCGGGGGAAATTTTTCTCATGCCGTATCGCACGTTTAGGCCCTACGTTATTGCAGGACGCGTGAGACTGCTGTGAAGGGAAAGCAAGGGGGAAAAAAAAAATAAAAAATGGTGCTTGTGATCCGTACGGCAACGCCAGTCCACGATCCCATCAGCATCGTCTTTTGACTAAGTTCCTTTTCCCCTTCGCGTGCATATGCCGGCGTGTGGTGTCCATCCTCTCTCTCCCTCTCATATTTTTTTTTATTCACTTACCAACCATAGAAGCGGTTACCATAGAGCACTTTACGAGGACGGGGGGGGTGACACAAGCCGCGAATGGTGTTCGCCTAGGAGCCTCTCGTCCCCCAATGCGTAGAATGATTCTTACATCTACATTACCCACCTTTGCAATGATGACAAAACACCAGAAATAAACAGGAGCCAACCGGAGGAACGGGTTATGCCCACTGAACAGTGCTGCGGAGATGTCTGGTTTCGTTTCCGACATCGTCTTGTTCTCAGTTTCAGAGTCTCGCTTCGAGCATTCGGGCGGAAGCACAGATTCGTGCAAGAGGGGTCCGTCGTGCTGGCGCTGAACGTCACTTGGGTTCTTGCATCGAGCTGCGAAACTGTGATGTACTCGCGTACAAATACTGTGCCCACTGCCGCCCTACGTGTTCTTTTCAAAATGTTGCTCACTCTAGAGATATTTTTTAGGAAGAGGCATCATCTGTACCTTCCTATATATATATATTTTGTCCAAGGAGCTGTGTGGCGAGGCTCTCCGTAGGTTGAAACCACACAGGAGCGGAGGTGTGCCGGGGGCCTGTGCGATACCAAAACAAAAGAAAGACATGTCACTGCGTAACGAGGTGGCAGCCCTCATGGCTTCCGAGGGCGAGTACGAAAAAAAGATTTCCCTTTTGAAAAAGGCAGTGGTGAGTGTCACAAAACAAAAGCAGGAGCTAGAGGCGCGGGTTGACGCGACGCAGGAGGAGCTGCGAGTGGCACGCCAGGACCTCTCCAGCGCACGGGAAGAAAACCTAAAGCTTCACCGTCGTATCACGACGCTGGAGAGTGAGCTTGATCAGGAACGAAAGAAGGGCACGAACAATTTTGGTCAAAACTTCATGAAGGGCCTCTCCTCTCTCGTAGCTGGTGGTGAAGACGGCTCTGGGGCACCAGGGGGTGCCGTCCCTGCTACGGGAAAGGGAAAGCGGGGTGGCGGTAGCGAGGGAGGAAGGCAGCAGCTGGCGTTAAGCCCGGAGGATGTCGAGAAGGTTGTCAAGGAAAATGAGAGTCTGCTGATGCAGGTGTACGCGATGAAGACCAAGTACGACGAGAAGAAGGCAAAAGCAAAGGAGGCGAGCGAGAAGGCACAGGCCGAACTTGAAGCGGCTGCACGTGAGGCCGCCGATCAACGCAGCCTTCTTGACGCCACCACACACGCCTGCGACGAACTGAACGCCCTGTGCGCCAAGCAACGCGCCATGATATCTTTCTGTCAGCGCTTCTTTTCCCTGCAAGCAAAGCGCACGGAGACGGGCATCACCTATGCCATCGGCCCCTCCCCGCCCTTTCCCTCGTCCCAACAAGCAAATGAGGCTGCAGAAACGCATGGGCCGACCTCTGTGATGGTGCTGGAGGAGAGCTCTGCGCATTTCATCACCTTACTCGACGCGGTGTCCGTTCTCCTGTCAACACTTCGCGAGGTACTGCCTAAAGCCCAACGCGCGACTATTGGTGATTTGCGCGTGTTCGCCGATCGTCTGGCTACGCTACAGGAGGCGCACGGACTGGCTAAAGTTTCCCTGTTGCACCATCTCAAGGGAATTCAGGATGCGGTTTGCACGGAGGCTGCCCCTTGCGATGTGGCACACTTTGCTCAGTCCCTCACTGACAACGGTACTGAACTGATCTCGGAAGTTCTTTCGTGGCTCCGGCTGCTGCGGTCGCACATGCCGCTGCTGGTGGACTGCTGCGTCGCCAGCTTGCCTTCTGATCAAAGCTACCGTCTCACCTCTACTGTCCCCGAAAGCATGAGGGGCAATGACAGCGGCACGACTGGCGGTCTGGAGGTGAGTGAGCGGGAAACCTTTGTGGAAGAGGTGGTGGCGCTCTTCAACACGTTCCTCAGCGATGTGGAGGGGTCGCTGGAGGCTCTCCAGGGGCTGCTCACCGCGTCCAGCGCGGCCGTCACCCCATCCCTGGCGAGCACTGCCACCGAGGAATCCTCAGTAGTCCCTGCCCAACTGGCCTCGGCTGACCTGTGTGCGTTGCTCCAGTTCTGGTGGCACGGTAGCCAGGCCGCCCCTGCCTTGTGCTGGAGCGCGACTCAGCTCGGGTCCCTCATTCGCGACGTGGCCGACGCCTGCCACAGCAGCCTCGTCAAGGATACGCTGAGGTACATTAGCACGCGCGTGGCAGCCTTTGGGGTGCCCCTCACCCTGCCAACGGACGGCCGCGCTCCCAAAGCGGCCTTACTGTCCTTGCTGTCTCCCCAACCACCACGACAACCAACGCCAACTATGGGTGATGGTGGTGGTGGTGGTGGGAAAAGCGGTCCGTCGGTCTTGACTCTCGCCGCCGCCGCCGCGCCGTGGCAGGGCTTTGCGCAGGCACAGGGTACGTTAGGCAACACCGTGCCCGATAGTAGCGTGGGAGCGCTGAACCAAGAGGATCTCCTTCACGCCTTGGCCGCGGCTGACCGGGCGGCTGTCACGTACTGGACGCAGATGAACGCCACGGTGCTCGAGCTGGCGGAAAAGGAGGACCTGCTCGAGGACCTGCGGGACGCCTTGCAGGTCGCCCAGGCGCAGCTCACGGAAAGCAGGGTGGAAGCCGAGCACGCGCGCTGCGCCTTTCAGGAAAAGATTCGTCTCCTGTCGGACCAGCTTATCGAGCTCACCTCTAACGGCACGAGGGCGGCGACTAGCGCTGGAAATGCAGGTTCGACCCGGCGACAATGACGACTTTTGCTCTCTCTCTCTTTTGCTTGTACGCATTCTCGCAAATTAGGTCCTATGGGGATCCTCGCCAGCCCGCATCCGCTTGAGTCGTTGCGCATTGGAGCATGGTGCGGTGTGTTGCGCTCACGTATTCTTTTATTGCTTGACAGCCGTATTTTCGATTTTTTTTTCCCTGTCGATCTAACGCGGCTGCGAGGACTCGAGAACGAAGAAAAAAAGCAATAATAGAAATGTGAGGGGAGCGGGAAACATATAAGCTATTTGCGCACCACCCCACACGCTGGGCGGCAGCACGCCAGTGAGAAGGAAAAACTGTTTGCAACTTCTGCTCCATGATGCTGTATTGTCTCCTTCATCACGTAGTAAGCATCCTTTCCATTTCCCCCACTTCCCCATGAATAGAACTTTCGCTTTGTTTCTGAAAAGTACTAAGAAAGATATCGTTTTTTCTCTCTTCTTTTCGCTCACGACAAACAGACGCTTCTTTTCCTCTACGGCGCAACGCCCGCATTTGTACCGCGCCCCACAAAGGATTTCCACCATGTCCTCTGCCAAGGAAGTGAAGCTGCACAACCCCTTCGTGCCCAAGGGGTACAACCTGACCGTCAACGTGGATCTCGACAACTGGACCTACGCTGCGGTGGAAGAGGTCACTCTGCAGCGCGCCCCCGACTTTGACCGGTTCTCCAGCGATGATGTAGCGCACATTCAGCTGCACGCAGCCCCGTCCATGCAGATTGAGGTGAAGAGCGGCGCGAAGGTTGTGAAGCGTGACCCAACGATGCACACCCTCCACCTCACGCTCGATGACGCGAGCGTGGCTGAACCAAAGGTTCTATTCCACTTCACCCACATGATCAACCCCGAGCTCCGTGGCTTTTATCGGGTGAACTTTGAACACGGCGGACAGACTCACCGCATGGCCTCGACACACTTTGAGCCCACCTCCGCGCGTCTCTTCTATATTTGTCAGGACGAACCCGCGTGTCGTGCCGACTACACCCTCACGGTGGTGCTGCCGTCGTCGCGCGAGCATTACACGGTCCTGTCCAACGGACCACTGAAGGCCAAGACAGCGGTCACTGGCAAAGACGAGGTCGCCTTTGCCTTTGAGACGACACCCAAGGTGCCGCCTTACCTGACCGCCTGCGTGATTGGTGAGCTGGAACACGTGTCCGGGAAGGCGGGCGACATCCCTGTTTCCGTGTACTGCGCGCTGGGCAAGTCGGACCGCGCCAAGTTCGCGCTGGACACCACCTGCTTCGCCGTGGAGTACTTCACCAAGTTCTTCCAGTGCAAGTACCCGCTACCAAAGCTCGACATGGTGGCCGTGCCTGACTTCCCCATTGGTGGTATGGAGAACTGGGGCGTCATTTGCTGCATCGACTCCATCCTCGTGGACGAGAGCACGGCCAGCGTGGCCTCCCGGAAGCGCGCTTCTGAGCTCATTTGCCACGAAGTGTCGCACAACTGGTTCGGCAATCTGGTGAACATTGCGTGGTGGGAGGGCCTCTGGCTGAAGGAGGGCTTCGCCTCGTGGTGCGGCAACCACGCGTCGCACATGCGCTACCCAACCTGGGGCTGCCTCCAGGACGCCGCCGAAAGTGTCAGCGCGGCGATGGAGATGGACTCCTTTGACAACAGCCACCCCGTGGAGGTTCCTATCCGCGACCCGGCCGAGATCACTGAAATCTTTGACGGCATCAGCTACGACAAGGGCATGGGCCTGGTGTTCATGCTGGAGGCCTTCCTGGGCAACAAGTGGAGCGACGCGGTGGCGCACTACATTAACAAGTACGCGTGGGGTGCCACCAAGTCAGTGCAGCTCTGGGAAGCGCTAGAGGAGTCCTCGGGGCAGCCCGTGAAGGAGACCATGACGTCCTTCACGACGCAGATGGGGTACCCCATGATCCACGTCACCCGTGAATCAGCGGACAAGATTACCCTGCGCCAGGAGCCATGCAAGGTGGCACCGTCGCGCGAGGCTGGCGAAGACCCGTCGGTGTGGTGCGTGCCCATTGTCATTAGCGGCGATAAGAAGGACGCTCGCACGACGGCGGTGGTGCGGAACCGCGAAGCCATCGAGGTGACGCTCCCTGCAGAGCTTGCCGGTGAGGAGTGGCTGACGGCCAACCCAGGCCGCTCTGGCTTCTACCGCTGCCGCTACGACGACAACATGTTTGCAACCTGGATCGCCCACTACCCGAAGCTGGGTGTTGCCAACGCCTGCGCGCTCATCTCAGACACGTTTGCCTCTGTTCGCATGGGCTACGGCGATATTACACGCCTGGTGAAGCTGGCGGCCGCTGTGCGCGAGCACGAGGAAGATCTCGGGGTGCTGCGCCAGTTTGTGAGCAACATGTCCTCCTTCGCTGGTGCGATGCAGGACAAGACCGTGTCCGGCGGTATCCTGAAGGCTCAGCTTGGTTGCTTCGTTGAGAAGGCTGTCGCGGCGCTTGCCAAGCCCAGTGAGCACGCCATCACCCCGGAAGAAGAGCTGCTCAGGAGCTTCATTTTGTCGACGGCGCTGACGCAGGTGCTGCGCGAGAATGACGCTGCAAGTGCTGTGTCAGCTGCACAGAAGCCCGTTGTGGACTGGGCACTGGGTGAGGCCCACAACTTCCTCCAGGGCAAGCCCTGCTCTCGCGCCACGCTGCCGCACTGCCTCGCGGCCTATGTCCGTCTCGAGGAGAGCGAACCGGTCGCAAAGCGCAACGAGATGCTTTTTGCCAAGTACATGGAGAGCGACGGCAACGACGAGCTGTGCCGTGCCCTCATCTACGCCATGTGCATGAGCCCGGACACCGCCTTTGTAAAGAGCATTGCCTCACGCTGCATGGTCGGCGACAAGGTCCGACCGCACTTTGGTGGCAACGTCTTTGTGGCCATGTCCGGAAACAAGTCATTCCAGGAGAATGAAGTGTGGGAGTACTTCAAGAGCAACTTCGCGGCCGTCGATGAGCAGTGGGGCGGTGGCCAGTTCCGCATCCAAGTCATTGTCATGAGTGTGGCCAAAACCCTCTCGGGCCACGCAGCGGCGGACGATTACGCCGCCTTCTTTGCGGCCCACCCGCTGCCCAACGCGCGCCTGCAGATTGGCCGCTCTACTGAAGACATCCGCCTCCGCGACCAACTCAGCCGTGCGTGGTGCTCGTCCGCGGATGTCAAGGGTCTCCTCGCCTAAAATACACGCAAGGGAAGACACCCCAACGCTTGCAACCTGCTTTTTTTTTTTTTTTTTTTTTTGCGACGATGCGGCAGCCCTCCATTGGGTGTCGAATCCATCACTGTATGTTAAGAAATGCCCTTCGTGGTGCCGGTGACAGAAAGCAGCCGCTGCGGATGTCAGCTCCTTTTCTTCGTGGTATTCAACTTTGAAAGTTATCGGTAATCTCCTTTTTTTTTTTTTTTTGGATGCTCCGTCTTTTTTTTTTTTTTTATCCAAGGGCTTTCATGCGCACAGAGAGTAGCCGGAATCCTTGCATTATCGCCCACTACTGTTGTTCTGTTCTTTATTTCCCCTGCACTTTTTTTTTTGCCTTTTCACTTCCTTTTTCGAAAACCGTCTGTTGACGTGTCTGATTTCTTATTAGTAAGAACAGTTTCTCCCGCTATCGTAGTCCGCGACGACTCACCTCTCCGTCAGTAAATAGGCTATAAAAGGCCAATGGTTTTCTTTACCATTTTCGCCCGTTGACGTCTCCTCTCGCTTTGCAATGGTATCTGTATGGTGACGTCCTTTCCTTTTCCACACGACTCCTTTCTTTATCGCTCGCGCACCAATAGCGTCTTTGACAGGTCGACACCACCACCAAAACACATTTCTCTCATTGATGATCTCTCCCCAGGGTTACGTCACGTTGGCGTCTCAGTGAATTCGTTTTCTGAAGTCAAGGAGAAGGAATATTGTATAACAGAAACGTAAAGGAACCTCTTCGTTTTGGGGCAGCTCCAATAGTGCGTGCGGAGGGAGCGTACGAGGTTGTGAGGGCTGCACAACTGTTCTGTATTCTAACCTCATGGAAAGACAAGAAACGATCTTGTTGCGTTTCCTGCGAACCCTTGCTAAAGAAGAACGCGACGTTGTGACCTCATGCGGCCTGGGGGGCGAGCGTATGATTGCCTCGCCAACGACACTCATTCTATGCTGCATGTCTTCCGTCTGCTGCCTCTTTTTTTCATCTGAGTAACAATTTATTTAAAGCATTCGAGGAGTCGCACACACACACACACACACACACACACACACACACACACACACTAAAAAAAAAAAAAAAAAGGAGTGTGGAGAGCGACGTGTTGGATCCACCTTTGCGCCATAAACTGCAGGTTTTCAAAATATCTAAACAAAAAAAAAATTGCGAGGAAGCGAAAGCGTTTCTCCTTCTTCAGATCCATACGGTAGCCTCCTGAACGAAACGATTCGCTAATGCACTTGGGTGTGCTTGGAGCAGGTGAACTGGGCTTGGCGTGCGGTCTTGCGGTCCACGCTGCCGCGAAGAGCAACCAGCGTAACGCACGCGTGACGCTATTCAACCGCGATGGCGTGTTGAAGAAGGCACAGGAGAAACTCCTGCAGGCGGCTGCCTCCGCAGGAAGCAATACCACTTCACGCAATGGAGGGGGTGCCCTTCTCCCCGCGAGTATGCAGCTCCGCGCACTTTCCTCCTCCGCCGCCGTCGCCATGGCATCGCCTGAGACGGCTCCCCTGGAAGGCTCGCCGTCTGGCGTTTTCGTTTGCTCTCCCATCTCCGCGCTGGTCGCAGACGAACCCTTAGGCACCCGCGGCGAAAGCAAAACGGACCCCGCCACAGCGCCACCACCGTTGCTACAGGAGTTCTTGGCTGCCTGCTCATGGCAGAGCAGCACGTCAGAGGGCCGTCGCACCCATCCCTTCTGCGCGTGCTTTACGCGTGGGCTCAGTGCCGAAGGGCAGACGGCCACAGAGCTTGTCCAGGGCGCGTTGCTACGAGGTGAGCATGAGGGCCGCACCACGCCGCCTGTGTACGCTATGTGCGGTCCCATCCTTCCCAAGGAATGGCTACAAGACAACGCCACGCCCACATCGGCAGTGGCAGCGCGGAACGGGTCTCATCGGCCGTACTCAGGGGTGACCTTCACCGTGGGGCTGTGTGCGCCGTCTCTCCATGCCCGCGACGACGGCTTCCACGACGCCATGGAGGAGCTCTTCTGCAACTCTCTCTTTCCACGTGAAGGCGTCATCTACGACCGAGATCCTGCTGCGGGGGAAGTCCTAAGCATTGTGAATGGCTGCTTACCTTTGTGCGCGTTTGGTGCTGGGCTTGTGGGCAACGCCTTTAGCGGCGCTAATGTGTCAGCACTGGCGGCGTACGCCCAGCACTGCGTCACCGCCACCACAGCGCTGGTGAATGCGCTTGTGGATGGCCGTCCTCGCGACGCCCCGCTGCCCGTGGGTGCCTGCACCGCACTCTTCTCTGCCTGTCATGTGTTTTCCTCCAAGGAGTTTAGCCTTGGCCGGCAGATGGACTTTCAGTTTCGCCAGTTAGACGCCGTGCAGGCCGTGTATCCGGGCCGGTCCCACCAAGCCTTTTCTGCCACCGTGGACGGCCTGCACACGCGCATGCAAGCACGACACGTCTCCTCCCCGTTTTACGAGGTCCTCATGGACACGTTTGGCACAGTGGTGCGTGCCTCAACCGCGGGTCGTGGTCTTGTGAAACAAGGCGTCTACGACTACCGAGAGTGCCCCTCATCCCCGCTGCTCGAGCACGCCATGCGCGTGGACGAGGCCATGCTGTCCGGTGATGAGGCACGTTTCGAAGAGGCGAAACGGAAGCTGGAGGAGACCTTCTCCTTCTACCCAGTCTCACGCTGAAGCAAGATTCCGTGAGTGAACAGGTGCACTGCCGTGGGATTGACCAATGCTCTGGTGATGTGGAGCCTTCCTTTTCATCTCCTTTGTTCTTCACAAATGAACACGTTCGGCTGGCATAGGTCGACACAAAGCATAAACATCACTCGTCGCTATACCTTCTCGTGATGATGCAAGGACGCGAGCTCTTTGCATGGACAAAAAAAAAAGAAAGAAAGCAGTACAAATCCTCTGAACTCCGATCGTGCATGTGTCTAAATGGAGTCAAAGGTACGTGAGGAATCGACATGGTTCGCTTCCTTGTCCTTTGCTCACAGTGCTGAAGTAGCACTCCAAAACGTCTCTCTGCAGGACTCTCTCCGTGAATCTATTCTTGCTTCTATATTATCTCTCTTTCTCTCTCTCTCCTCCCTACTACCCGAATCACTTGCGTTGTCATCATCGTGCATTCTTGGAAGTCCTGTCACGTCAGTTCCTCCGCTGCTTTCCCTCAAGTGTCCGTGTTGTTGTTTTCCCCTCCTTGAGCCTCACACGGTACCTACCCAACTCGTCGTCTAAGTGACAAACGCAGCCATCGTGAACGAAAGGGAAACCTAGAAACTTCACAAAGGAACAGGTTGCCCTCTCCCCCCCCACCAAACATACGCGTCGGATACGTTTTTAAAACAATCTATACAGCTTTTCCACTCGGCTAGCCAACCTCCTTCAACCCCACCCCGTCTCGCAGCCCGTTTTTTTTTTTTGTTTTGCTTTTTTACATCTCCACTTATCCCTTTTGTTTCTGACCTTCGAGTCGTTTCAGCATCGTTTTTTTTTTTTTTTGGCTTTTCTTTTCGTGTGCTCTGTCGAGTTTCTATCGCACTGCTCTTACGTTTTCTCGCCATAATCCGTTTCTTCCAAAAGCCTCCCTCACATCATCAATAATACCCAACCTTTCCCCGCGATCACTCAGAAATCACGCCTTTTCGAAGCTTTTCTTGTCGCACCCTCTCCCTCTGACTTTCCACTCAGAACTTTTTTTTTCCCCCTCACCATCATCAGCTCGCGCACGAATCGTTCTAAGCGCTCACCCACTATGCCCCGTCTCTCCGTATCGGCAGGGACCCGGAGTGTGCCCACCTCCACCCTCGATAGCAGCGATGCACCCCTTCTCCAGCGGAAGCGCTTTCGCCAGCTGCGTGGCCTCGGCCCATTTTACTTTTGCCAAACGGTGCAGAAGTTAGGCAAGTTCCATCGCCGCAACTCGCGGCTGTGCCTCATCAACGACTCCCTGCTGCTCGGCGCCAACTCCAGCTCCGGGGAGCTTTCCTTCTGCATTCGCATTGAGGACGTGGCTCTGCTCATCACCGACTCGTGCTACCTGGCCGTGGGGGTGCGTGTACGGGACATGCCATTCGGAACCAAGAAAGGGCGCTACACCTTCGCCGACATGCCGGTGGACGTCCTCCTCTTCGCCCCGAATGCTGCAGTCCTGAATGAGTTTCTGGATGCCTTTGGGCGTGTGTACGCGAAGCGCACAGGGCTGCCTTCCGTGCCCGTGCGCGAGCGCATGCCCGGGGAGAGCTTCGCGGCGTCACTTACCCTTCTTCCCGAAGGGCGTCGCGTTCGGCTGCCAGCCTCCACCACCCTGGAGAAGCTGCCCCCACTGCCCTTTAGCTTTCCCTGGACGGGCTCCGAGTCCCCGTCGCCCGTGCGCAGCCGCAACCCAAGCAACGTTTACGACCCATTCACGGATACCGAAGCCTCCCACTCCTGCCGCGAGTGCGGTTCCCCAGCCTCGCCAGCCGCCCCGGCGCTGCCGAATCTCTCGTGCTCGTGGAATGGACCCCATCGGCGCACCAGCAGTCAGACCGTCGTCTCCTTTGCACCAGAGCCCGGCGCGGCCGGTGCCACCTCGGTGGCGTGTGCGGTGAACCCCAGCGGGCAGAACGGACGCTATCCAGATCTTGGCAAGGGCTGAGCCCGACACAGCGGCCGTCCCTGTCTTTTTTTAAATCCTGCTTTGATGGCTTTATGCTTTGCCCACCGCCATTCCCCCTCTCACTTTTCCTCTTTTTCTCACTTTTTTTTTCTTTTTTCCCGCTGATATACTGTGTTTTTTTTTTCTTTGTCTTACAGACCCAACTCCTTGTTTTCGTTGGTGGTCTTACGCTGCCTTCGAGTTTTTTTTTCTCTGTTGGTGAGCCATCATACGCGGCACGAGAAGGATCGTGGCAGAGGGAAAAACTCCAGAATCGTTTTAGAAGAGAAGAAACTGATGTTCTTTCATTCGAAAACGGCCCTATCCCCATCCACTCACTTCTCGCAGGAGCGGATCTTTTACCTCAGCGTCTTTTAGAAGAACACGCCAGTACAATGCAAGCAGTGCTGCAGTTGATTCACGACACTCACACGGCGATCCTTCTCATGATCGCGGTGGGCATGAAAGAACGAAAAACGGAAAGAGGTCCGCTCCCGCATCTGCGATGTGCTCTCTCTCTCTTTCTTTCCCCTCCTCCTTCCTCTTTCTAACCCTCTCTTCTTCGCGTTTCCCCAATCTAACAGCTCAAAAGTACAATAAAACCTGCCTTTGAATCGCCCGATTTCGTTCATCAGCCGCGTTCGTGTTACCGTTCGTTGCGTCGGTGTCCTCTGACACAGATGAGAACAACAGCAGCAACAGCAAACGATGCGGGGTAATCACGAATGTGTGGCGCCTCACAACGACGAATGAAGCTCCCCGGCCTCCTACATATATACACACACACACACACGATAGTATTCCTCTTGTCTCTGTTGCAAGTCCCTCTATTTTCATGTGAACCTTTTTTTTCTTTACATTTTCCCTGTGAACAGCATTCCCCCTTTTTTTCTCTCTCCTTTTCTTCGTCATTCTGTTCCCACATTCTCCCTTTTTTTGTCTTCACTCATTCTCCTCCTTTTGGCTTGTTGCGAGCCATCTCCGCATTTCTGGCGCTCGTTTCACGTGTCTGTTTACTCCCCCCCCTTCACCCTCTCCTCTAACACACATTTTCAAAGAACTCCCTGCGTCCTACAACGGGTGTTCATTCATCTCTTGTGTTATTCACCTGCTCGTGGTTCACTTTCTTCTTTTTCCCCTATCCGACGTTCCCCCCCTTCCGTTTCTTCTCTCCCCCCCCCTTCCGCCTCCTCTGTGCACCTGTTCATCGGTAAACATTGGCGTTAGGGCCCCTCCTCTTTTGCTGTCTGCCCCGCTTTTCTATCTCTTGGAAAGAAGAACACGCCGTCAGTCAGCGCATCTTTTTTTTCCCCCCTTTTTTTCTTTCTCTCCTTTCGTGTGATAGTCCCACCCGTATTTTTACCGTATTTGAATGATATTGAATTCTTGTGCTTCCCCCATTCTTGAGTGATTCTTTTTTTTTTTTCTTCTTCTTTGCGCGTGTGTGCTCGTTTATTTATTCCCTCATTCTCTCTCACTCACGTACACTCCCGCGTTTGCACAAGTTCATGATTTTTTTCCCTTCCACGTTCTCGTCGCTTGAAGGTGAGGTGAACTCAATGTGCTCCAGACTTCGTCCGTTTCATTTTCTCTCTGGTACAGTACGGTGAAGTAACACGCAGGAAGCTGCCGACCTGTCGCAAGGAAAGCAAGAAGTGCTTGTAAAAATAAAAATATTCCGATCCCCGTGTCTCTTCTTCCTTCTTCCCACTTGTTCCCGAAGATCTCTTTTCCAGTTTCCTTCTCGACTCCGTCGTCACGTTTCCTTTTGCTCCGTCTTCCCCAACACTATGGCATGCACTGTCCCAGTGCCTTCACCTCTCTGGACCACGATGCTTTCTCAGAGCAGCCGGTTTCATCTCGTTACCTTCGTTCTGCTCTGGTCTGCTCTATATTACCGCGTGTTCATCTTCTCCCCTCAGCATCGTGACACAACTACTTTCTTTCACTCTCGTAATCGAAACTGCAGTGCATGAAAGAATCTTTTCTTTTTTTACCGTCTCCTGTTAGTCCTTGTATCAAATTGAAGAAAAGAAAAGAGATACATATTTGGAAGCTCCGTGTGCACTGTGCCGTGAATGTGTGCGAGTGTGTGCGTAGGTGCGTCGACGCCCTCTTGTATTTGTGAGTATGTCTCACCAAACGTTCACCATGTGTCAGAGGCCTGAGGAGAAACACACGTAGACGCTGGCTGCTACCTCTGTCATATCACATGTGTGCGATTCCAGGTGGTGCTCTTTCCATTGACGGTAGCTGTGCTCCTACTCTGCCGCGAGGGAATACAATGGTAGGGTCTGCGCAACGCGCTCATGTGTGACCATTCAAAGGACGTACGACATCACAATTTGATTCAACTTTCTATTCTGCCTGTTTTTCCTTTTTTTTTTTTTGGTTGATACGTGCAATGTTGGTGGCGTTGAACCTATAAATACGGCACCTGCACGGTTCCTTTCAGTTGCTCCTTGTACACATTGTACCGGTGATTTTTTTCTTCCGTATTTGTCATTATAGGTTTTCTGTGTTTCGCTGCCCCGCGAACTCACTCGTTGGCTGCCACATGCCTCCAATCACCCTGGATATGCTGCGGCGACGCGCCGAACACAACGAAGGGCGGCTCAGCGACTTGAAAGAGGTGGCGCTGCACCAGCAGGACATTGAAAAGATTGAATTAATTGGCGATTATTGCCGCGAGTTGGAAATCCTTTACCTCTGCAACAACTACATTGGCAAGATCGAAGGACTGCGGCATCTCAAGTCCCTCAAGTATCTCAACCTCGCGGTGAACAACATTACACGCATCGAGGGCCTGGAGGGGTGTGAGATGCTCGAACGGCTCGATCTGACGCTAAACTTCGTCGCAGACATCTCCACCGTTAGCAACCTGCGCGCCAACCCGTTTCTCGAGACGCTCCACTTGACGGGCAACCCATGCTGCAAAGTACCTGGCTACCGCGCGTTCGTCATTCGCACCCTTCCCCAGCTCACCGAACTCGACGGCGACGAAATCATCAAGGCCGAGCGCATCACGGCACGCCAGTCGGAGGAGGCGGTGGTGGAGGTGGTGCAAAAGGAATCCATCGAGGCGCGCGAGGCGGAGCGCATTAAACAGGAGCTCATCTCCAAAGGCATCGATCCCTTCCCTCCAAAGTACAACGAGAAGGGTGAGCGCGTCTACGGCCACACCCCCGAGGAGCGCCTGCAGATGCTCGCGGAGCAGCGCCAGATGGAGGAAGAGAAGAAGAAGGCGCAGAATGAGCCGCAGCCGGGCTCCATCTCTGCCTTGCACAAGGAACTGAATGAAAAGAAAAAGCCGTTGACAACCGAGGAGGAAATGGCAAAGTTCGGGCGACTGCTGCTGCGGAACGAAGGCAAGGTGCCGTTTCACATGGATCAAGACGCACTGGAGCACCTCGTGGTGACAGTGGAGCCTGGAAAATTCATTTCGACCACGTTGCTCCGCGTAGAGGCTGAAGTGAACTGTGTTCGTGTCTATATCAAAGGGAAGCTGTTGCAGGTCCCCTCCGAGCTGGAACTCGCGCCAGACGCCGCCAAGGTCGAGCGTAGCATGACCACCGGCCAGTTGAAGGTCACAGTGCCGTACGCGCCGTCTGTCCTGGAGAGTCGCCGCGCTCTCATTGAACGTCGCGAGGCACTGAAGAAGGCCGGCAAAGCGAAGGAGAGTGCGTCGGCAGCAGCAAGTAAGGAAGCTGCATCCTCTTCAGCTGCGCGAGCAGAGGTAAGCGAGGCTGACTCAAAGATGCTCCTCGCCTAGCCGCCGAGTGTTGCTCGTCTTACCACATCCTATGTATATATATATATATACAGACACCCCGTCGCGTGCGGATGTCTTGCCTCGTTCCATCTGACAGATCGACGTGTGCTCCCTTCTTATTTTTCAGATGTTGCGTCATCATGTTGTACTATTATACCAAGACAGAAATGCTCATGAGAGTCTGAAGCTGAACTGAAAAGCACTCGGTCTGGCAATCGAAGAAAAGGGAAGCACAGCAGAGGTTTCAGGAGGTGAGCCATCCCACGTTTCCCTCGCTTTTCCTTCCTTTTTCAATTGAATCAGCTCATGCAGGCTGTTCACCAACGAACAAGCGCGAAAAATGGCCTTTAATTTGTTTGAAAAAAAACATAGCGAGTGCCCGCGCTTGCTGCCAACAGCTTCAGAGGAGGAAGAGCACCACACGCTTCCCTGCTCAAATACGCCCCCTTGCAACCTTTCATACTCCTAACCTTCCGGTAATATTCCGTCAAGCCAATAGTATTATTATTGCTATTATTTAGACTTTTTTTTTTGCTCCTCTCTTATTACTCTTCATTGGTTTCTTGCTGTTTCTCGCTTTCCTTTTCCTTTTGCGGATTTGTTCAACAGGCAGAGTACCCTTACAGCGGAGAGAACGAACCATTCGCTGCGTGACACAAACGTGTGCTGAGACACACTTTGACCTATCGATCACAAACACACGCACACCCCTTTCACTCTTCACGAGTGCGTATAACAGCAGCAGCCGAACAAATGGACCAGCTCATTGGCGTGATTAACGAGCTGCACGATGCCTTCGCCAATGTGAAGATGAACATCAAGCTCAACCTACCGCAGATCGCCGTCGTCGGTAGCCAAAGTTGTGGTAAGAGCTCTGTGCTAGAGTCGATTGTCGGCAAGGATTTCCTCCCTCGAGGCTCTGGCATTGTGACACGCTGCCCTTTGGTCCTCCAGCTCATCCAGCTGCCCAAGAACAACGACCAGGAATGGGGTGAATTCCTGCACGTGCCCAACAAGAAGTTTTACGACTTCAACGAGATTCAGGATGAGATTACGCGCCGCACGAACGAGGTGGCCGGCCCTTCCGCCATTACGGACAAGCCCATCAACCTCAAGGTGTACTCGAACGAGGTGCTCAACCTGACCCTTGTAGATCTGCCCGGTCTCGTCATGAACGCTGTGGGTGATCAGCCAAAGGATATTGATCGCCAGATTAAGGAGATGGTCACACGCTACGTGGCACCCAAGAACACTATCATCCTTGCCATCTCCCCTGCCAACACCGATCTCGCGACGAGCCAGTCCCTGCGTCTTGCGAAGCAGCTGGACCCTGAGGGTGTCCGCACCGTGGGTGTGCTGACCAAGATTGATCTCATGGATAGGGGCACGGACTGCTATGATGTGCTGACCAACAAGGTGCTGCACCTGCGTCACGGCTTCGTTGGTGTTGTCTGCCGCAGTCAGCAGGATATCAACGACCGCAAGTCCATGCAAGCTGCCCGTGATGCCGAACACGCCTTCTTTGCCAACAGCCCTGTGTACTCCAACATCGCTGACGAGTGCGGCACCGCATACCTGAGCAAGAAGCTGAACAACCTTCTCCTCGAGCACATCAAGTCTGTCATTCCGGACCTGAAGCAGCACGTGGACAAGCTGATGGAGGGCACCAAGAAGCAGATGGACAAGCTGGGCATGTTCGAGCAGGATAACATTGAGCCCAGCGCGCAGCTGCTCTCCCTCATCAAGATCTTCAGCGACACCATTAACCAAACGATCGATGGTGGTATTACCGACGCCTCCAAGGAGCTCCTTGGTGGTGCTCGCCTTGACTACATCTTCCACGAGTGCTTCGCCGCGTACGTGACTGACCTGTCCGCCAAGAAGGACCTGACCGATGACTACATCCGCATTAACACACGTAACATGGCCGGTATGCACGCGACGCTGTTCCCCTCCGACCAGGTCTTCGTCGCCCTCTCGAAGCAGCAAATCTCGCGCCTCGAGGACCCTTCCCTGAAGTGCGTTACCTTTGTGTACGAAGAGCTTCTCAAGATTATTGACATCTGCGCCGGCAAGGTGGAGCGCTTCCCCAAGCTCAAGCAGGCCATCATCAACATTTGCCAATCGATGCTGCTGGAGTTCCGCGGCCCTACCTCCGCCCACGTCCGCACCGTCATCAACGCTGAGCGCGGCTTCATCAACGTGAAGCACCCCATGATGGAGGAGCTTGCCCAGCGCGCTTTCGTCAACATGTACGGCGCCAGCTCCCCTACGCCCAACGGTCAGCCCAACGGGGCCCAGGCCAATGCCCAGCCGGCTCCCAATGCGGCCGCGAACGCGAAGGACGACAAGAATAAGAAGGACGACAAGGGCAAGAAGATTGAAAAGGACAAGGGCCTCATTGATCAGCTGGCCGCTGGCGGCGATAATAAGAACATGAACGACGTGCCCAGCCGCATCATGCTTGGCAACACCATGAGCGTGCACGAGCAGCACATGAACAACGCCATTCGCGAGATGGTGGAGGGCTACTTCGCGATTGTGAAGGGCAACATCGCGGATCAGGTCCCCAAGGGCATTACGCTGCTCATGATCACACGCCTGCGCGAGGAGGTGTACGCGCGTCTGGTGCGCGAGCTCTACTCTGACAAGACGGCCAAGGAGCTCCTCGCGGAGAACCCCAACGTGGCGGCACAGCGCAAGGCTGCGAAGGAGATGATGGACGCCCTCACCAAGGCCCAGAACGCCCTCAATAACGTGCGCGACTACACCCTTGCCAGTTAAAGGAAGCGAAAGGATGGGTGAAATATGGTCAACGTCAAGGGGTGTAGGGCGGTAGGACAAGATAGTTCGCCCCTGACACCAAAAAAAAAGAGACGAGAATTTCGGAACTACTTGAAGTTTGTGTGTATTGGTTATCCTTTGCAACACTGACATCACCCTCAGAATTCCGTTCGGTACACTCGTTCCTTGTTGGTGCTCCACCCCTATTCCCTACGCTCTGCCTGTATTCATTTCACGGTTTTTTCTCGCCCAAATGTCGAACCTGACTTTGATGGAAACTGTCTCCTCCTTACCGGTGTTGCGGCTGATCTCCCGTTATGAGCATCTTTGTCTTTCTGTCGAGGTGGGAAAGAAAAACATTTTGCTTTCTTTCTTTTTTTTATTGCTCTTGCTACTATTGACTCTCGCTCCACTTTCCTCAGTTGTTGTTTTTTTCTAAGATTTGTTTCCACTTTATTTATGCATGACCTTCTCTTCTATGCCGAGCGCCCGGCATGTCAGTAACCTTCTCTGCGTTTTCACCGTGCGCTGGTCCTCTGCCGTGCCCTCCGTGTCTCTTCTCGTCGTAGCAGGTGCCAGTGCCGTACTGTTTCCTTTGGTGTTCTCACTTTTTTGCCGTGATATACGACGTTACAGGTACATGTTTTGTTGTTGATTATTGGTCCTTTCCTACCCCTCCCACCCACCTACCCCCCCCCCCCTCTTCTCCACGTTTCATTTATTATGCGGTGAGGAAAACAAAAGAACGCAAGGCGGATTTCGATGGACGCGAACAGAAAGCACCTCGACTCAAGACACTTTGATCTTTCGCTTTTCTCATTTTTCCTCGTTCCTTCCCCGTTGTGTACGCGTCGCACACGCACACACCACTTTGCTGCGGATATATTACGGTATCAAGTCATTCGTAAAAAGAAAAAAAGAAAAAAGAATATGAGAGGATAAGAGCGAGGTGACACTACAAAGGTACCAGTGTCATTGTGGCGACTGCCCTTTGTACGGCTGCGAACGGCTTTGATCAGCCTCCCGAAGCCATCGGCGCGCTTACATGAATGGACAGCATATGGCACGCCCTCGCGTTGTGCACGCCACGTACGAAGAGGGCCAGACACGTTTGGGTCGAGCTCTCCTCTGGCTATTGGTGCAACGCACAGGCGGTCCCGTCGTCGTTGCGGGGGAATGGGCTGTCGAGAACACCGCAGGACGAAACGCGGAGCGTGCCAAGACGCCACGTCCGCCTGCTGATATTTTTCCTCTGCCGTTGCGTTGACACGACAGCTTCCTCTTTTGTTTTGCCACCCTCCACGCCACCGCCTGCGGGTAGAGGACGGACGTGATGCCGTGCGAATGTTGATGCTCATCCTAGAAACGTTATCATGACTCCTTTTCCCGTTCTTCTTCCTCTCCCCGCGGCCCGTGTGCGCTGCAACTTCTCTCCAGTAGTTTGTTTCTATTGTGTTGACAGCAGATTTTGTTTTCTTTTCGTTGTCCTTTCTTTCCTTTTTTTGCTCTCGTGACTTGGATACCCTCCGGACGAGCCAGGGGTGGAATACCCAGTCTACTATCGTAATTGCTTTTTGTAGCTTTCTTCTTCGTTTGGTTTGTCGTTTGTGTTGCAGCGCTTGGCCAATAATTGTTTCGATATTATTATTTATTTTTTTGTAGTGTGTGTCCCGTTCTGGGACTTTCATAACCTTTCCTATCGACCACTTCTTGTTTTTTCCTCTCCCTTCTCCCGTCTGCACCTCCTAGCATTTCCCAAGGGTTTTAGGGCTGTGCTTCCGCTGACCACCATCGGATCGAATCAGAGGTGTCAGCGGTCAGCAGTACAGCAGGATCACTGCTCAGTTCCTTCTGTGCCTTCATTCAAAATAAAAAAATCCACCACCTCACTCCCGCATGCCCGCGCTGTCCAAGAGAATGCGCTGGGGTGTCGGGGTCGCTGTGGCGGTTGTGTCTCTGGCCCTTCTGCTGAGTGCTGTGGATGCCCAGGAAGTCCCGGAGGGAGCCCCAGAACGCTGCGTGGAGGATGGGAGCGTCTACTCTATCGAGGCCGACGGCATCACGCGAGGCACCGTTAGCCAGAAGAGTGGTGCGGGCTGCGCCACAGGGTCCATGCAGACCCTTAAAATTGTTGCGGAGCCTGAGGCGCCAGCCCTGGTCGCCCCGCTCATGGGCTGGACCTACCTCTTTGGTGGCGAGAATGAGCAGGACACAGCGATGCAGCGGAGCTTCACCGTAAGCGCCATGTGCGGTTCAGCGGTCATGTGCCAAGCAACCATCTCCTTCAACGTGGCGGCCGCGGAGAAGCCGGAGTCGACCGTGCCGTCCTCGGCCGCGCCCGCCCCGTCGGTGTCGTCCGCTTCTTCGGCGTCGTCCGCGAAGTCGTCGTCTTCCTCGGCGGTGGAACCCCCCGCCCCTACGTGCTCGGCGGAGCGTCACCAGGTCACCTATCGCCCTGGTGTGGTGTACGCAGATGACTTCCCCCTGGACAACCGAGTCGACGGCTGCGTGTACACGGCGAAGATCATTGCCGAGCCCACAGTGGGCTCCGTGGCTGTCGTGATGCCGCGGTCCCCCATGCAGTACGTCTACTCTGCTCCGCCAGACAGCCGCAACACCGATACTTCCATGCGGTACAGCGTCCAGTGCAACAACAACGGCATGCTCTCGTCTGTTTGCGAGGACACCATTGACATTCGCGTGTACGAGGAGGCTGGCGCCTGCGCTAACGGCGCCCAGTCGTTTAGCGTACAGCCTGGTGCGCAGCTCAACGCCACCCTCCAGCTTGGCACCTCCTGCGCGGATCCCACGGCGGAATTTGTCGTCAAAGTGCTGCGGCGCACTGGCGGCGGCACCCTCACGTGCCGCAGCGAGAATGGTCTCGACTTCACCTTTGACGCACCTGAGACCGAGGATCTGGCCACCGCCACCGTGCGTGCGTACTGCGACGGCGAGCCGCTCTGCGAGACCAAGGTGTCGATTGCGACCACGTACCAGGCCACCTCGTCTACCGCGCCACCCGCCACCATAACGACGACGATGGCCCCGAGTTCGCAGAAACCGTCCTGCGGTCGGAACTTCACGTACCAGGTGCCCACAGGCGAGGCGATGCGGGGCACGGTCTTCTACCCGACGGACGCTGGCTGCGCTGTCACCACGTACAGCATCGCCCGCAACGCGTCCAGCCCGGTGGGGAAGATTGACATGAACATTGTCGGTGACTTCTACTACCGAGCCCCGGCTGCCCAAGGTGTGGATGTTATCAACGTGGATGTGCACTGCGTGACAGAGTTCATCTGCCGTGCTCAGATGTACTTCACCGCGTACGAGGAAATGCAAAACGAGACCACCTCACAGCTGCCCACCTCGACCGTTTCCCCCATCCCCGCCTGCGCGAGCTACCTGTACGAGTACCACACCGCCCCAGGCGTTCCCCTCAGCAGCTCCCTCAATGGCGTTCCGGGCCAGGCCGCCTGCGCGTACGGCCGCTACTTCACGCTCTCTACCCCTCCCCAGGTTGGCAGCCTCACCTTCATGATGTCCGGCGACTTCCTCTACACCCCGTCGCGTCAGGAAGGCACCGATGAGTTTACTTTTGTGCAATTTTGCCTGGGCGAGCCGTACTGCCGCGGGACGGCGTACTTCCGCATCGCACGCGAATGGACGCTGTCCACAAGCACCGTCACGCCAGAGAGCACCCCGCGTCCCCCCGTTAACATTACAAATCCGCAGATCACTTGCCGTGGCACGTGCGTGGACAAGACGTGGAAGACCTCTCCCATGGCACCCACGTGGGACATCACGGCCGGGATGGGCAACGTGCGCCAGGACGGTCACCCCATCGACGGCATCGAAGTGAACTGGGGCAGCAACGCGCTTATCTTCACCGTGTACAGCCTCATTGGCAACATGGGCGTCCGCTTTCCCACCTTCGAGCCCATCCTCAGCTACCCGGGCACCTATTTTGAGCCGTCTGACTTTAAGAATCGGGTCGCCGCAACGTCCCCTGGCTTTGACATGAGCTGCCTGGCCCATCAGGGCCGCATTGGCATGGGAGAGGAGGTGTGGAAGCTGCCGGTGCTCGGCAGCAGCAACAGCCACGGGACAGTCGGCGCCTACTACGCCTATGGCCAATCCTGGTACCAAAAGTTTGGCGGCAAGCATCAGCAGTGCGACACCTTTGCCGATCCGTGTCAGTACGCACCGCTCCTCACCCCAGCGAACAGCTCGGCCGACAAGGGCATCTGGACCATTGACATCAACGACTGTGACGCCACGTGGACAGGCGTCTTCCCGTACGCCTCGCTGGAAACGCTCCGCCGCGCCGATGGTGCCCCCGTCTGGGACTTTATCGCTGACCGCTCTCTTCGCGGCACCCTCATCTCCGAAGTGGTGCGCCCGTCGAACTGGATCAACCCTGGCCGATTCCAGGCGCTGTACACGGAGCACGACATTGTCGTCAACCTGGAGCAGTTCGTCGTGGTCCGCAAGGTGGCGAGCGCCGATGTGTCACCCATCTCGGTCGATGCAGAGTTCTACACCTACGTGGACGAGAATGGCGACGAGGCGTTTGGCATCAACATGCTCGTGTACCCCTACGTCACCTCGAACATGACCAGCAGCTACGCCGAGGACCGCCACGTCAAGGGCTTCAAGTGGATTAAACAGAGCTGGAGTGCCCCAGATGTCGACCAGTGCCCCACCTGCACCGGGAACAAGCTCACCTGCTCCGCTGAGGGCCAGTACACCTCTGGTACCTTTATGACAGAGTTCCCCACGGGTGACTGCCCTGCCGGCCTCGCGCGGGTGGAGCTGT
The DNA here is from genome assembly GCA_030849835.1 of Herpetomonas samuelpessoai. Classification (NCBI taxonomy): domain Eukaryota; phylum Euglenozoa; class Kinetoplastea; order Trypanosomatida; family Trypanosomatidae; genus Herpetomonas; species Herpetomonas samuelpessoai. The sequence continues at coordinate 142,300 of JASAOC010002109.1, read as the reverse complement.
CCAAAGGCCCACAGATGACCGAGGCGGACTGCGAGCCGAATCCCATGTTCGTCTACAACCGCTCCGGCTTTTCCGCCTCGCGCAACTGCCGCACCACGTACCAGAACGTCACCTTCCGTGGTGTCGCGCGTGGCAGCCGCGGGCTCACGGCGGCCCAGAAGCGTGCCTTTAACTTTGAAGGCAACATCACGCTGGAGCTCCTCATGGACGACGACACCCGCAAGCAACTTGATCTGACCCTCTCCATGTACGTGGCCCGCCTCTCGCAAGACGCCAAGACAGCGACAGGCGGTCTCGCGGTGTGCCGCAGCGGCAGCTACTGGCCCGTGCTCGACCCCCTCGGTGTCTCCGTCCCCGACGCTCCGTTCGAGTTCGCCGTCGCCGACGCGGAGCCTCTGTGCGTGGACGACCTCAGCACCTCCTACGGCCCGAGTGACTGGGCGCTGTTCACCGTCAACCTTCCCGGGGTGGCGCCGTCCCAAGTAACTGTGCGTGATGTGTACGTGCGCTACAACAACACACGGGTGTACCTGCTGTACCGGAACCCCACCACAGGCGCCGCAGCGATCCCGCCGGCCGAGACGGGCGACTGGTGGCAGTACACGCAGCCCTTCCTCGCTTTCCGCGACCTGTCGAGCCGCGCCTACAACAACACTATCTCCGTCAGTCCGGCCATGTCGAGCAGCCACATCAACGACAACGCCGCGTACGCCTTTATCTTCATCCCCGGCGCCATTGGTACGGCGACCAACGTCGAGGTGGTGGTCAACGCTGTTATTGAAACTGTGAATGAAACGTCCGTCTCCACCTTCCGCCGCATGCTCCACGTCGACCCGCTGCTCACTCAGCTCAGCCGCCAGGGCCCACCCCGCGCACCGCATAAGGAGTCAAAGGACAACTCCAAGAGCGACCTCTACGCGATTGGTGCCACCGCTGGTGTGGCGGTCGCTGTCGTCGTGGTGGCCATCTTCTACATGGTGGCCGATAACAATAGGCCACTTCCCAAGTGGGTGCCGCGCGGCAAGCTTGTCAAAGACACGGTGCTGTCCGTGCTGCCCGCCGGCATGCGCAAGAAGAAGAGCAAGAAGGAGAAGCGCGTAACGCATAGGGACATGTACGACGCCATGAACTCGGGTCGGTATTAGAGTGAGGAAAGGGGAAGCATTTGGAGGAGGTGGGCATTCCAAGACGACACGTTGTTGAGAAAGCCGTCCGCATCCCTACCGTTTCTTCTTTTTGCTTTCCTTTCTCTTTGCGGGCAAAGACATTAACTGTCCTTCTTTGGGTTCCTTCGTGCGATGTTTGCCCATGCTACCGCTCCCTCTTTCTTTACATAAGAACCACACAGACTCACCGCAGACGCGACGAAACGCCAGTGGTTACTGGGAGTGTCTCGAAGCAGTGCCGCGAATCGTTTTTTGGTTTTGAAATGTGCCCTTTCCTACTGCGAAACGTTTGCTTTAACGTCCTACTATATCTCCGGCTGGGAAACCTCTCCTTGTGGGGATGCCCCTGTTGAAGGACATGTTTCCCTTTTTAAAAAAATACATTTGTCCGAAAGGATAGCTTCGGAGCACCTGCGCTCCGTGAAGCTAAGATCTCTGAAGAAGTTGTTCGCCCTTATGCTTTGATGAAAACCCCTGCGTCCTGATGTTGTTGTTTTTCTCGTTGCTGTCATTCATTGCGGTCGGGCTGTAACGCACGTACATTTCTTCGTTTGTGTATGGGTGAGTTTGTATGTCACCGCTGTTGGACGGGTGAGCTTTAAACGCCGATTTGTGTTCGTTTGTAGGCGCTTGTGAGTCTTGTGATGCTGTGGCGGTTGCCTCGACTCATTTGCCCTTCTCCGTGTTTTCCTCTTCTTTGGTGCTTCTGTGTTAGACTTCGTCGTTCCTTTGAAAACATTAACAAAAACAACTACAACGATTCAATGAGCGAATCGTGAGGCAACAACGTATTGCGCTCGTGATACCGCCACGGGACAAGGATTGCACCGCGGGCAGCGTTGTGTTGACGGCGGGCTGAGTATCACGCACGATATAGCTGCGCTCGGCTTTCGATTGTCCAAGAGTCTCTCATCTGCAGTTGAGGGACAGGAGAGCGAAAGTTTCAGAGCTGGCCTGCGGCGCGTGCAATGTTTGGAGAGCGGGGGTAGTCCTTCATCCTGATGTTACACGGCATACTAGCGTTCAAGGGGAAAAGAAAAGCTGGTGAAATAGCTATCTTTCTCGTGATGCGCCTCAGAGGTGTGTCCTTCGATGCTGTTCTTTCCCTCCAACGGAGCCCAACTTCCTCTTCATTTTCCCCCACTTTCCTTTGACAAAAGAGGGTTCAGCCGCTTTATGGGTGCTCTATAGCGGATACTTGGGCAGCTTCACAGACTTCCTCGCAACACCACTCGCTTGACATCGGTTCCCGAAAAGGGAGTTTCCCGTCATTGAGTCCCCTCTCCATCGTTTTTTTTTTCTTTTTTTCTTAGATTAACGCTTCTCTTCACACCTCCTTATTACTCTCACTAGAACTTCTTTGTATTTTTTGCTTTTGCTTGCTCGCTTTCGCAGCTGCTTGTCACCTTCCACCTTACATCCTTCACGTCGATACATACACACACGCACGCACACCTCCAGCCAGCTGCGTGACCGCACCAACATCTTGCGGAAAACCACAACAAAAGAGGCATTCACGCGCCATGTCACGCGTGCAAACTCAACGCCACCGCAGCCGGAGCACCTCTTCTCGCGGCACGGCACCGGGGGCGCGTGGGGCTCCAGTGAAGTGCAAAGGTTGCTCTCGCATGATCCCGAGCGATGCGCTCTCGGAACACACGCAGTTCTTCTGCTCGCTGCGGGAGATGCCGTGTCTGTGCTGCGGGTATCGCTGCTCTGGTGAAGCAGCCCTCGTGGTTCATGAAAAAAAGTGCAAGATGCGCCGCTCGAGCGGGGTCACCCTTCGGGAGCTTGAAGCGTCACGGAGCCGCTCAGAGGTACGCGTGCACGTGTCGGGGCCGCTACCATCTCGTCCCGCCCCAGTGGACGCTGGTGGCGACGCACCCATCCCCTGGTCGTCGTTCCCGTCGCAGTGCGATGCAGAGGTGTCGCCGTTGCCTTCGGCCTCGCGGCGCAGCAGCAGCCCATTAGTCTCTGACGACGCGGTCACCATCGAAACGGTCTCCACCATTCCCAGAGGGCTGGCGCTGGCACCCCCTCCCCCCTTTCTGCTGGAGCACGCCCACGACGGTGCCTGCGCCGAGGCCGGCGGCTTGGCTCTGGGCGAGCTCCTCTCCAGCAGCGGCGGCGCTGGTGAGGTGTGCGTGCACTGTGGGCACACCTCACAGACACAGGCGGCGGCCACCCGGCACCGAAAGGTTTGCGGCGCTGCCCCTGTCCTCTGTCCCTTGCAGTGCGGACTCCGTCTTCCGCGTGGGTTGGTGCCCCAGCACATCCGCGAGACGGCCCGCAGCCACCAGCCTTTGTGTTTGCCAAACGAGAGCGACTACGGCGCGGACGATCCTCGCGCCGTCACGGCGCTCCTGCTGAATGCACTGCTCGTTGAAGTGCGCGGCAAGCAGGATAAGGAATGCGCTCCCACAGAATCGGAATTCACCATTCCTGGCGAGAACCTCTCCACGACGACGGACTCAACGCCGTCTTCAGGCATGCGTGACGGAGCCTTCTTCACCCCTGTGTCGCGCGGGGCTTCACCCGCCGCGTCGCTGCCGCCACCCACTCGTCTGTTCAATCCGCGCGGCAGCCTGGGAGGAGGAGGAGGTGGTGGTGGTGGTGGTGGTGGCGGCAGCAGCACGGGCAGCCCCATGCGGCACGTCACGGCTGCCTCTCCAGCCCAGGCGCCCCGCAGCCCGCTCCGTGCCGCGCCGAAGCCAGTCCGTGACGTTGGTGGCGCGGCGCGAAAGGCAGAATAATGGCGACTGCGCGTTTGTCTGTCGTCCGTGGCCATGACAGTCACGAAATGTGAAGGGGAGTGAGCGCATAGATTTATCACTGCTCTCCCTCTTTCTTCATTTCCCACGTTTATGATTCATCTTATTCGATTTTAGAGAAGCCTTTCCCCAGGGATATAGATTTTCCTTTGAGTTGCAGCTCCTGCTTGTTTTTTTGTTTTTGTTTTTGTTTTTGCGTACGTAAGCCGATACCTCTCTTTTTTTTTTTTCATTGCAAAAAAGCGAATGTGCTCTTTACTTTTTTTCCTTTAGGTTTCGTGCAATGGCGCAACGAGAGCCTCTCCATAACCAAAATATGGCTACTGGCGCTACTGTGTAATACCACTAGTCCTCCGTATTCATACGTCTTTTCCTTCTTTTTTCAAAATCCTTTTTTTTTTGTTGTATTTCCTCCTTATCCGCCACGCAGCGTGAGGGCCAGCATAAACGCGTCCCGAAGCGTGTAGACTTCTGCATTTGTGTGTGTGCGCGTGTTTTGAAATTGTGACCTTCTTCCATCGCACATTCATGGACAACGCCGTGCGGCCAGAGTTGCGACAACAGCGAGATCAACCGATCAATGCTGAGAGCCGCATCCAGAAAAAAATATTCAAAAAGAGAGATGAAAACACGAAAAGATTGGGAGGACGTGTTGGTGCTGCGAAGAAGCGCTGGATAGGAATCTTGTTTTTTAAAAGAACCATGTGGCAAGGACTTCGCGTTCTTGACTACACCATTGCCTCGGCTGCTGATGTGAGGCCCAGAAAGTGGAATGTCCTGGGTCCCTGTGTGTTTATGCGTGGTAACACGACGTCTTTGTTTCACCGTTCCACCTGCTCCCTCCCCCCTGGGATGACGGGCTACACTGACGCAACTCTTTTTCCTTTTATGCTAGCCACATCCTCTACCTTCTCCAGAGGCCACAAACACAAACAAGCATACATACATACACACACCTCACGCGCCCAGGTGACCCACTCTTGCATTGTCGTCTGTGGTAAGGACATCCCATGCTGCCAGCGCTTACTCGTCGGGGACTGGCGAGGTGCCCACAGCTTCGTAGCTGTGGGTTTTCCCGGGCATGGAATGCGGTTTCTGGCTGCGCACCTGGCGCACTGTTAGCACACACATCGTTGCAGCTTTGTGTTCAACCCATGGCAGTCCCCTCCTTGCGTTGCAGCGTCCGTTGCGGGTCCTCGGTCACACGGAGGAAGGGCAGCGCCGCGAAACCGAAAGCCAAGTCAACACGGAAAGCGAGCGGCGCCAATCTGGCAAAGGCTACCGTCGCGGGTAGGGAATCGTTTTCGCCCACGAAGCGCATCGGGAAAAACAGATCTCTGGAAGAGGAAGACCCAGACGAGACTGACGAAGCGTTGTTGCTAGAGAAAGAGGATGCCGGCGAGGAGGAGGAGGAGGGGGCGCTCGAGGAAGAAGAAGCGCACCACTACCGACGCAGGCGTCAGGGGACAGAGGAAGACGCAGACATGGAGGAGGAGGAGGCCATTCGTCAGTCGTTGTCGGAGCACCAAGAAGGTGAAGCCGAATATGAGGATGGCTACGAGAGTCCTCCCGACCAGGCAACACTCGCCCCTCGGCGCGCGCGCCGTGCCAAAGGAAATGAAGACGACTTACCTCAAGACAGCGATGTTACCGTTGTCAGTGCTGCTCCCACCCTCACACAGGGCACCGCGAGGGCGGTACTGCAAACGTCCAAGGAAAAAAAGGCCTCTGGCGATAAGCTGGGCAACAAGCTCCTTGTGGAGGCGATGCCAGACGTGGCGGCAGAATACGTCGCTGCCGGAGAGGCCAACGCCACGCCTGTCGACGCAGTCCGCATTGGCTCGATGCGCGTTGCCTCCTGGCGTTGTGCCACGTGCGGCGAGGTGTGGCGTTCTTCCGTGGTGGTGCGCTGCATGACGAAGGAGGGTGGCTGCCCGGTCTGCGCCAAGGACCGTGTCGAGAGCGTCGCGGAGAAGAGGCCCGACCTGGTTCCTCTGTGGGATCGTGAGAACAACGATCCTTTTGTGCTGCCCGAGGATTGCCCCTGGAAGAGCACAAAGCCGCGGCACTGGCTATGCCCAACGTGTGGACGAAGCTACGTCGCCAAGGTGAAGGACCGAGTCCTCAACAAGGCTCCCTGCCCCTCGTGCACCATGGCCGATACCCAGTCCGCCGACGTCCTTGCCCAAGAGGAGACGGCCCTGATCCATGAATGGCACCCGCTGAAGAACGGCGACCTGCGACTGGACCGCGTGCAGCCGACCGACAGAAAGACGAAGATTTGGTGGCTGTGTTCACTCTGTGGGCATGAGTGGCAGGCCACGCTGTCCGCACGACTGTCGCGACGCCGCGGGGCAAATGGGGCTGTCTGCCCCGTGTGCCACGGCAAAGGCATTGGCGACCTCTAGTGGGTCCGGATCACCTCCCCTCGACGCCAATTCCACGAGAAACATCCTGTCCGAAGGCCGATGGGAGGATGCCTCGGTGGGGAGACAGAAAGAAACCCTTGTTCACAATACCTATCCTTTTAATGTGCCGCATCAAGAGACGATTCACTAGACATGAGACACACGCAAAAGGAAAAAAAAAAAAGGAGCGTGATATCAAAGAGAATGTTACTGGGAGCGTTCCCCAAAGGCTAAAGAAAGGAAACCGCACTCCCATTTGGTCTGTGTACTCAAAGGTTGCCTAACATGAAGAGGAGAAGAGACAGGATTTCTGGTGAGCCCTTTGTTGTCAAAGGCGACCCTTGTCGTGACGGGTGTGCGTGCTCTGGTACATTCTCTTTCTCTCACTCCCTCTACGTCTGGCAACACAAAAACTGCTTATAGCAAGATCCCTTGACTTGCCAATGAGCGCTGAAGGCATTTCCACTGCGGCCGCAAGCCCACCAGCGGCGGCCATCGACAGTGGGTACAAGCAGTCGATCCACCGCATCCTCGCGTACATTGGGCTACAAGGATACGGCACCCCCGCTGCCTGTATGCCGAGGCGCACTGAGGCGGAGCAGGCCATTGTGGACGCGCACGTCGCGGCGGTGCAGGCGCAGAGCCAGCAGCACGCGGAGCGCAACCGTGAACGAGCCTTCCAGAATGCCGCACACAAGCGACTACCAGGAGTCCTGGTGGAGGTGGACACCGACCTTGCGGGCGATGCCGACTCCACCATCTACCTCGCGTCTGGTGATTCGGTGGAGTGGCGCGCGTTCATGGTTGGGCTGCCTGCGAACCAGCGCCACATCGCCTCGGCACGCCGCCGCTTGTCAACGGTGATGTGGCGCTCACATCAAAAAGGACTGTGCCTGTACTGCTGGATGCCCTCACGCCACTGCCTGTGCGGAAAACTGGCGGCCTACCGTGCGGCCATGCCCGCGGACGAGCTCGTCCAGAGCGTGCCGGTGACGATGCTCCTTCACCCAGAGGAAATGATGCGCAGCACCAATTCAGGGCACATCGCTGCCTTTCTTCTCGACGCGCCGCTACGTGTGTGGGGCGTGCCTGACGACGACGCCTTTCTGGAACACCTGCCAGAGGTGACCCCTCCTCCCGCAGCGTTGGACGACGCCACGTTTTCGGGAGAGACGCTGAATGTGTCCTTGTACCCGGCGCACGAGGCCGAGACGGTCGGTTCCTTCATCCAGACCCGTCTTCGTGCTCCTGCAACGTTGACAGACACCACGGCCAGCCAACGCCAGCGGGTTCATCTCATCCTCTTGGACAGCACGTGGCAGCAGGCGCACTCGCTTAACCGGCACATCGCCGCGCAGGTGCCTCGTGTGGCGCTGGAGATTCCTCCGGATTACGCGGCCCGCTTTGCACGGCTGCGGAAGCGTACGCGAGAGACGGGAGTGAGTACGCTGGAGGCGACCAACATGGCGGTCGAGCAATGCTTGGTGGCGATGGGAAAGCCAGCGGCCGCGTCCTCCGCCACCGCGCAGCTGGTAGCGGCCATGGAAGAGTTCGTCGATCTCAAGTGCCTGCTCAAGTTCACGGACGTTGAGTTCACCAAGGACGAGGCCATGGTGCGTGAACTGACAGCGCAACGTGATGTCGCACGTCGTGAGCAAGCCCTGCGCCGTCTTGCGATGATCGAGGCGAAGGTGCTGGAGGACGAGACTGCGCGGCGTCTTCTGGTGCCGCCCGTCCTCAAGTATTGCTACTGCTGCGATCGCTTCATTGGATGGAACCGCATGCCCGAGCACGTGGTGGGTCGTCAGCACCGGGCAGCACTGGAGCGGAATCCTACGTGTGAGCCGACAGAGGCATCCCGTCGAAAGTGGAAGGAGTGGCGGAAACGAAGGGAATTATCCAGCGGTGAGGACGAGTGAAGGGTGTAGGCGTCGCAGTGTTTTTGTTATTTGATGTACGTGACGTAACGCAGGCGGCGTCTGCAACAACTGTTGTCCGGCAGTTCAAAGACGCACTCGTTATTTATTCCCAATTCACAAGGAAACAACAGCGAAAGAGGGACTTCCGTTTGTTCTGTACCGTTTGGATTACGATTGGTAGCGTATCTGGACCGTGACAGGTGGGCAAACTTGCTCTTTCATGCATTGCCAAGGGCAGCACAACGCAACGACAAAAATATATTAGGGTGCTCTCGAAGTGTGTCTACCGGACACGTGGTGAGGGAGGTGGTGAGCGATGCCCGAAATACCAACGAGCGCGGGCACTGACAACAATAACAATAACAACAAAAATGCACACCACTTGTATGCCTCTCCTGTTGTTCTCTCCCTTCTTTCATCCAAAGTTTCATCAGCTGCAAAACGTAGTCTTTTTTAATTATTATTATTCACAACGTCTTGCTCTCCTTCCCTCCCACCCATTGTCTTTCCCTCCCATTTTCTCCCCGTCACACTCTTTTTTTTGTGTGTGTGTGTCTGTGTGAAAGCGAGAAATTTTGCAGGACTCCCCAAGCTTGATTGAAAAGCGATTGAAAAAAATCTGAAAACAACATGGAGGAAAGCTACGACGCGATTGTGTGTGGCACCGGCCTCGTGGAGTGTGTGCTTTCAGGCCTCCTGTCCGTGAATGGCTACAAGGTGCTGCACGTAGACCGCAACCCGTACTACGGCGGCGAAAGTGCCTCCCTCAACCTGGAGCAACTTTACAAGAAGTACAACAAGGGGACGCCCCCGGAAAGTATGGGGCGCAGCCACCTGTACAACGTCGATCTCATCCCCAAGGTTCTCATGTGTGCTGGTGAGCTTGTGAAAATCCTTCGGGCAACAGTGGTGGAGCGGTACAGCATGGAGTTCATGCTCCTCGATGCCTCCTTCGTGAAGAAGGGCGATAAGATTGCCAAGGTTCCCGTGACACCGAGCGAGGCCCTCAGCTCCTCTCTCATGGGCTTCCTGGAGAAGCGCCGGGTGGGCAGTCTCCTCAGTTACATTGCCAGTTACGACCCAAGCAACCCCAAAACCCACAGCGGCTACGATCTTCGCAACATGACGACAGAGAAGCTCTTCAAGGAGTACAGCATCAGCACCGACTCTGCTGTCTTCCTTGGCCATGCCGTGGCCCTGCAGAACAGCGACGACTATCTCAAGCAGTCCGCCTACGACTTTGTGATGCGCTGCCAGCTCTACTACCGCAGCTTCAACATGTACCAGAAGTCCCCGTACGTGTACCCGCTCTATGGCAGCGGCGAGCTCCCCCAGGCCTTCTCGCGCCTCTGTGCGGTCTACGGCGGCACCTACATGCTCGGCACACCTGTGGACAAGGTCAACTTCGACGCCAACGGCGTGTTCGAGTCGATTGAGAGCGGCGGGAAGAAGGCCACGGCCAAGATCGTCGTGGGCGACCCTTCCTACTTCCCTGACCGCGTCAAGCCCGTGGGCAAGGTGATTCGCTGCATTGCCATCATGGACCACCCGATCCCCAACCTGAAGCCATCCGCGAACTCCTGCCAGATCATCATCCCCCAAAGCGAGCTCAACCGCAAGAATGACATGTACATTCTGCAGCTCTGTGAGGAGGAGAAGGTCTGCCCCGAGGGCAAGTACGTCGCCATCATCGGCACCGTGGTCGAGAACCTCGCCAATCCGGTTCAGGACATTCTGCCAGGCCTGCGCATGCTCGGCCCTACCCTTGAGACCTTCTGCACCGTCAGCGACATCTTCCACCCGCTCGATGACGGCAGCAAGAGCCACTGCTACATTAGCAAGAGCTACGATGCCGCGACGCACTTTGAGACTGCCGCCGACGACATCCTTGACCTGTTCCGCCGCATCCACGGCAAGCCGTACAACTTTGAGTCCATGAAGCGGCCAGGTGAGGAGGTCCACGCGTAAAGGCGAAACGCAGTCTTTTTTTTTTCTTTCTCTCTCTCTTTGGAGTCCTCTACTTGTCCGAGAAGGAAGCAGGGAAAGGAGTGCTCGATTTATCGAAAAGAGCGAAAGGGAATCATAGCCGTTGTGACATCACCACTCCGCTTTATTATTTTAGTTGATAGCTTCGTGTTTCGCTTCTTGTTTTCTTTTCTTTTTTTTCCCCCGGTCTGTGATATGCCTCTCTCTTGGTGAGGGTGTGGCTGCGTTGTCGCCTCCGGTGAAGGTGCCCGCGCTCTTCGTATCCTCAGAATCTCGGGGCATTCGGTGGCTGCTTCCTGCACTTCCAAGTACTCCAAAGCCAATGTGAGAGAGCCTTGCTGAAAGCAAACAAACGAAAGAAAATGTCAAGTATCACAATCAACGTGTAGCCCTGGGCACAATGCTTACATGTGTACGGATTGGTGCAGATGGGTCCAGCACACATTGGAAGCACTGCGGAAAAGGATAAAGGAATGGCCTGTCTGCACGATAGGCTTCCCTTCTTTTTTCTCTTTCTCACGAGATCAATTCGAGTGGGGGTGACACTCGGTAGTCGCCGCTCCACCTGGGTTAGATCCATCCCACGCAGCTGGGTGGTTGTCAGTACCGGTGTCGGAACGTACCCTCTCTCATCTGACCTTTGAGAGCGGAGCTGGTGCTACCGCTATGAAGCATGGGCACGCGCTGCGTTGCCAAACGCATGTTCTTGTCCTTCACGTGTTGAATTGTCGAGCACACGTCTTCTCTTTTCTCTCCTCCGCCTGTACTGTTAGCAACTTGCCCCTCTTCCCTTTTGTTTCTTTATCTCTTCTCTTGTCGGTTATTATTTTCACATCGTTACGGTGATATCTGCGCTGCCTAGTTTACAGAGGGAACCGCGTTGCACGACTTTCTTTGAGCTTCCTTGTGCGCATCTCGGTGTGCGTTGCTCGTCAAGTGACCTACTATCAGGAGTGGCGTTTCTCCCTCCGATCCTCGTCTTTCCTGTGTTTCTTTTTTTCAACTCTTTGCATTCTTGTTCGCTTTGTCTTTTGGTGTTGACTAGATTCTTTCCACGTCGGCTTGCGGTTACGTCTTTTTTGTCTGGACGGTATAATCCGTGGTCACCAGTGCTCACTGCTCTGTCGTTTGATCTTTTTTTTTTTTTTTTTTGATACCTCCGCTACTTATCCTCTCATCTTCTGTCCACAGCCCGTTAGGCTCCTCGTGGCCCTCATCGCGCTGTTTCACTCGTTTCGTGTCTCGACCTCAAGCCGAGTGCCCGATTGAGTCGAAAGGCCTCATCCGTTATTGCGTCGTCAAATTTACAGGTTCTCAGTCTGTTCTTTTTTTCTTTTTTTTTTGAATATCATTGTTACCCTCAACTTTCCCCGCATCCTTCCTTGTTTTTCCCCGTTCTGCCGGCCTCAAAGGCTCACTATTTTTTTTTCTTTTTTTCCCCTCCAACCTCCCATATTTTTTTTTTCCCCTCGAGCCCTCTCTCATACCCGAAACTCGCGAGAGGATCTTTGCCTTCTCCGCTGGTCGCTTCTGCGTCAACCTACGAGCGGCTATACAAGGAGCGCCGACCCTGTCATTGTGAATCAGGTTTGCCAAGCTCGTTGAACACAATTATATTATTATTTTTGCCGTCCTTTCCGCGCACCACCTTCTCCCTCCTTCCCCTCCCCCTTCCCCTACTCCACTTCCACAACCACTCTCTCACGTTTCCTTATTCGATATCATTTCTTTATCGATTGCGGCCATTTTGTCTGGTGGCTTTCTTTCTATCTCTCGCTCTCTCTCGTCTTCCTTTCACGCGTCTATTTTCTCGCGCTCGCTCACCCTTTTGTATAAGTACACCAGCATCCTGCTCCTCGTTGTGCGGTCCTTCTCCATCCCGCGAGCCACCGCCTCGCCAGCCCCTGTGCTCTCCCTTTAGTATTTTTTGTTTCGTGTGTGTCTCTTGTAGCGATCGGTTTTTGCTTCTTCCTCCTCCTGTTGTTACTTTTTTTTCCCCTCTCCTCTATCTTTTCCTTTTCGATCATCTTGTTACGTAATGGCCGACGTCAAGCCACGCTCGCGTCCCATGTCTGCAAAAGCCACGGCAGAGGCCGCTGCCGCGACAGGGAAGCCAAAGGAATACAATAAACAAATCGGCCACTTCCGTTACAGCGAGGCCGATGTGCTTGGAGAAGGCGCCTACGGAGCGGTCTTCAAAGCGTACGACATCAGCCGGCGGGACTCCGCACTGGCGGCGCGCACTGACGTCACGGGCGCACCGGACGTGGACCTGCCGGCTGAGCTGCGGGGCTGCCGCGTCGTTGCCTTAAAACAGATGTCGAACCCCAAGAAGGAGGACGGTCTGGCCGCCGCCACCTTGCGCGAGGTTGCCATCCTCAAGGAACTCTGTCACGTGTGGCGGAGCGACCAACGCAACGGCAGCCTCGCCCATCAGGGCGGCGTGGTCAATTACATCAACAATAGCGCGCTGCCGTCCCGGGCGCTTGGCCGCTCCACAACCGGCGGTGAAGTGACGGAATTTAGCCTGACGGACCAAGGGAACTCTAGTGAGGGTGCCGACGATTTCACGGCTTATAATTCTACACCGTCGACCATGCCTTCACCAGCAAGCTTCGGTGGGGAGTTCGCCCTCAGCAGCTCGCGCCTGCGTGACCCCGCTGCCATCATCCCCCTGGGACGGCGTCATGTGGTGGAGCTGATGGATGTCGTCATTGACAGCAAGACAAGCAAGGTGTTCATCGCACTCGAGTTCTGCGAAGGAGGAGATGTCTGGCATTACCTGCGGTCCCTTCCCACCCGCCGCATCTCCGACGCTCGCGTGTTCCGTCGATGGGTGCGCGAGATGGTTCTTGGGGTGGCCTTCATGCATCAGAAGCGCATTTCCCACCGCGACCTCAAACCGCAAAACATCATGCTCAAGCGTCGTTCCGCACACGACCAGCTCCGCCCCCGCGCGTCCCACCCGTCAAGGACGGGTCTCCGCACCGGCTCCGCGGGCAGCGCGTCAATACCGGACCTCGGCAAAGGAGAGAAGGATGGCACCTCTGCCGGGGACGAATTCTCTCTGAAGGTGGCCGACTTTGGGCTTTCGCGAGTGGAGGGCATTCCCGTGAAGAAGTACATTCACGAAGCCGTGACCCTGTGGTATCGCAGTCCCGACGTCCTGCTGGGTAACACCAATTACACCTACACCGCGGACGCGTGGTCCCTGGGGTGCATCATTATAGAAGTCGCCTCAGGGGCCGCCCCGTTCCGTGGCAAAGATGAAATCGAGCAACTGAAACGCATCTGCGTACGGCTCGGAGGCCCGCTCCGCAAGGATCTGCCCAGCATGGCGGACTACCCCCATAGCGGAACCTACGCCTCCATCCTGGAGGAGATGGTGCAGTACCACGACAAGGAGGAGAAACAAGGCACCTTCACGGAACGAGAGGCGTACGAGATCAAGCTGATGCTCGACAGCGGGACGACCGGGCCGCAGGCCATGCTGACCGAGATTGCCTCGAACAGGGCGCGGCTGCGGCAGCTGCTGGACAACCGCGAGGGTGGTATGGATGTCCTCGGGGAGGATGGCCTAGATATGGTGGCCCGCATGCTGGTGATGGACCCGCAGAAGCGGCTCACTATACTGGAGGCCGTCCAGCACCCATTTATGCGTTCGTGTCTTGAGGAGGACCCAGACCTCGAGGACTGGCTCTCCGAAACGCACTCGATGCACCTCCTCGAGGAGACGGGAGGAGGCAGCAGCGGGACACCAGCGCCAACGGTGCCGATCCCAGGACCTCCCATGTCTACCTCTTCGCATGAGTCGTCGCTGTCGTACCGTCGACCGCAACACAGCATCCGTAGCGCCACCAACACGGCAACGATCGATGCCGGCGCCACCACAGCGGGTTGGAACGCCGTTCCCGTGCCGCGCTTCTCACGACTCACAGGCAGTGCCGCCGCTCGTGCTGCCACAGCGGCTTCTCAGCCAGTTCTCCCCGGCCACCCCGGCGCAGAGGACGACGCCAACGACGCCAACGACGCCGGCGTTTCCCTTCCAGCACTGGGGGCTGCCACGTCCGCGCGCGCCGCGGGAACTCATGTGCCTGTCGCCACCGGCCCTCCCAACGGCCTCCGAAGCCACAGCGGGAACCACGTGCAGCCGCGTCGCGGCAGCAGCGCCGCACCAGCGCCGCCCAGCTCAGACGCAGCCGCATTACTCGTCCCCCCGCCCCGCCGAGGTGCCTCCCTAGATGCCGTGTGACAGGTCAGGGGCAATGTTGCTCCTCTATCCTTTCTGTATTTTATGTGTGTTTTTTTCTTGATGCTGTTTTCTAGACTTTCCTCCGCACGAAGAATGTGACGACGCCAGGCGAAAAGGGTATCGTTCACCGATGCACCAGCGAGGCCTCGTGGGAGTCTTCTTCGAGCGTCCGTGGCCAGAAGCGTTTCGCAACGGAGAGGAAACGTTGATGCAGATGGGCGTCTTCACCATTCACTTCCTACTTGCGAAAAGGGAGTTTCTATTCCCTCTCGACGTTCAGAGAGACACTCGGTCACCTTTGTATCTTTACCTACTTTCTTTCTCTCTTTCTCTCTCCCAGTGTTTCATTATCTCTTTTTTTCTCTTTCCTCAAATCTTAACATTCTTTCTCTTCTTTTTCCTCTCGTTCGGGATAGCCCAAACTGACACCATGCGCCTGCTCACGAGCAACCTCCTTTTCTCCCCTCTCCTCTCATTTCCTTGTTGTTGTTGCTCTCTCTCCCTCTTTCTTCCTTTCTGCGCTGTGCAATCGCTGTTGTTACCTATCGTCTGCGTCTTCTCCCCTACGCTATGCATCATGTGCATCAACACTAATAAGTGAATGCAACGTTTGTTGACCTCAGCAAGGAGGAGCACCAAAGATGCTCCCTCTCCGCACCTCCCGCGTTATCGCAGCGATACCACTCAGAGGAATCTCTCTTTTCGCTTCTACAGATGCTCGCTTTGTTTCCGTTCCGCGGCTCCCTGCCTTGTTGAGCTTCACGGCTTATCTGTTGCTATCACGTTTCTGAGCCGAACACGGTGTTTGTTTATTTATGGTGTTCTTGATGTGTCTTTCTCTTACTCCGCCCCAGTCTCCTCTCTTCTCTTCACCTTCTTTCCGCCCTCCGTGTTCTAATCGGTTCTTATACGGTTTTCCCTTCGACTCTTATCCCCTACCCCTGTGTCACTCGTCATTTTCAGTAAAGAATAGACCCCCAAATCAAGCATAGCAGCGGACGAGTGGGTCTGCATGATCACGATAGCCGTTGGAGAGAGAGAGAGGGAGAGAGGGAGAGAGGGGGGGAGGGAGGAAACGCCCGCGCGTGTGAGGTTGCATGACCTCCGTCCTCCCCGGACTCCCCCACCTTTTGCCTGTTCGTTCTCACTGCTTTTCGACGCAGCACGTGTCTCGGTGTGGAGTGTTCATGCTCTTGTCAACGGCCTGCCTTGTTTTTCCATTCCCAGGAAGCAAACTCGAACATGGTGATGGGATTGTTTCTCAAGCCGCTTCTATTCGTTCCTCAACATGCACGCTTTGACGCCTTGACGCCTTTTGCGAAGAAAGAGATAAAGAAAAGGTATTACCGTAGGTTGAACAGATCACCGAGCCGCACACACAGACACCGATACACCTTTCTTCACGCAAGACTAGGTCGTCTTTGCTGCTATAGAAAAGCTCTGTCCTTCTACGACAAACACAAAAGGATGGCTACACATGACATGCGTCTGTCCGCAACGCTACCTGCTGCACCGAGTACGCAGCGGGCGACGCCGGTGCGCATCGATGCCTTCCAAAACACAATCGCCTATGGCGCGGGAAACTGTGTTATCATCCGCTCGCTCGCAGCCGAAAAAGCTAGTGCCAATGTGCTTGTGTGCTCGTTGCACAAGGCCCCTGTGACCGCCGTGCGCTTCAGCCCAAATGGTGCATTTGTGGCATCTGGCGATCGGAATGGAACACTCATCATCTTCGCTAACAAGACAGGGACGTTGGAGAAGTTCAGCAGTCCTCTGCTGCAGGGTGCCGTTCGGGACATCGCATGGACGGGCGATGGGGAGCGGCTGGTTGTGGTGGGGGAAGGTAAAAACGTGTTTGGCGTCGCCATCAGCAACACGGGCAACGCTATTGGTGCCATCAATGGCCACACGCGAGCCATCCTCTCCTGCGATCTGCGCCGTGAGCGGCCATTTCGCGCCTTCACAGGAAGCCAGGACAGCTTTGTGGGGTTCTACGAAGGAGTCCCCTTTAACTTCAAGGCCAACACCCCTGGTCACACCAACGCCGTGACGTGTGTGCGCTACAGCCGCGCCTCGAACGAAGTCGCGTCGTGTTCCTCCTCCGCGGAGATTATCATCATGGACGGTACCACCGGTGCACGGCTGCGGAGCATCCCCTCGCACCACACAGGGACACTGTACGGGC
Source organism: Herpetomonas samuelpessoai (assembly GCA_030849835.1). NCBI lineage: Eukaryota > Euglenozoa > Kinetoplastea > Trypanosomatida > Trypanosomatidae > Herpetomonas > Herpetomonas samuelpessoai. The sequence continues at coordinate 125,613 of JASAOC010002109.1, read as the reverse complement.
TCAGCTGGTCTCCGGATGGAAAGCATCTTGCCACCGCCAGCGCGGACAAGCATGTGAACATCATCAGCGCCGCGGATGGAGCCTTGGTCCGTCGTGTGTGCCTTGGCGATGGCATCAACGACATGCAGCAGGGCGTGGTGTGGACCGAGTCAGCTGGCATCGCGACCGTCTCCCTTGGGGGCGCCGTGACCACATTGGAGAGCCATACAGGTGCCGTCACGCAGACCCTGCATGGGCACCAGGGACGCGTGCTCCTCCTACATGTGTGTGCTGCGACAGGCGATCTTCTCTCCCTCTCTGCGGAGGGACGCTTGCTGCGGTGGTCCGGCGCGGCTCAGTGGTTGCGCAATGCTGTGGTGCCGCTGCCCTCGTCGTGCGAGGTGGTGAATGCGGCGACGGTGCACCAGGGGAAGGTGCTCTACATGGTGGCGGGCAACACCATCCTGGCGTACCAGGTGAAGGATGCCACGCTCACCAAGGACTCCGTTCGTGTCATCTCGTCCACTGCCGGAGGCTTCGCCCCTGCTGTCGCCGTCACGGAACAAGGCAGCAAAGCCGTCCTGGTTACCCGCAATAAACTCAAGGTGATCGACACCTCTGGCAACACGTGCGCTGAAGAGGCGCTCCCGCCTTCCTTCAACGCGTCTGTTGTAGCAGCGGCGCGGAGCAGTGCAGGCGGCGAGGACGTGGTCGTCGTGGGCGGGGATCGTTTGGTGCGCGTCTACAAAATCGACGCGGCGGGCATCCCAAAGGCGACAGGCGTCGAGCTCTCGGGCCGTCACACGGGCACCGTCTCGTGCGTCGCGGCAGCCGCGGCCGCTACTACCGCCGACAAGGCGTCCGACATTGTGGCCTCCGCCGATGGCACCAGCCGCAGCATCGTCGTGTGGTCTGCCTCCACGGGGGAGGTGACGGTACAGCGCCCCATGTGCCACCACACCTCGGCTGTGACGAGCATGGCGTTCGACGGAGAGTGCGGAGAGCGGCTGTTGTCCGGTGGGCTCGACTGCACCCTCCTTGCGTGGGACCTTGGGACAGGTGCCCGCACCATGGAAGACGCCACCCATCGCGGCGGCATCACAGCCGTTGCGTGGGGAAGGACAGGGGGTAAAGAGGCTCTCTCCGCTGGTGGAGACTGCTGCATCAAGCACTGGATGTGGTGAGCGCTTATGGAAGAAAGATGAAAGCTGTTTTATTTTTATTTTTTATTGAAAGACCCCCCCCCCACACACACACACACACGTTCTTGATTCCACAGACTTCCCTCGATGGTGAGGTCCATCCTAGCAGCGTTTGTTTGTTTATTTTCCAGTCTCCATCCTTAACACCTGTTTCCGTAAAATAGTATTGCTTTGTTTTCCTTTACAATCAACCGTTCCGTCACGAAAGGAACCGTCCGCAGCCCCTGCTATCGTTCCAGAAGCAGGACGCCTTCATAGAGTTGACGGTCGGTGGACGAGAGCGACTTGTCTTTTTATTTTCCCTACATCCTCTTTTTTTTTTTTCGTTTTTGAAAGGTTGTTCCTTTTCTCCCCTGAGCCTTTTCCAGCGTTCCTCTCTGCCTTTCCTTGTTGGCGTCTTTGAACGTTCCGTAGATCTCTCAATGGTGCCGTACAGCCGTCCAGACATGTATCCGTATCTTGTTGCACATCCTCCACAAAAAGAGATATGCTAAGAATAGCTTTTTCTGGACACTTCAGAACTGGATCCTTGGTGACCGACCCACTCTGCGTCGTGACCACAGATAGGGAGGGTTGCTGCTGTGATGACTCCTCCTTCTGCCCGCCCCGGCGACATGGATCACCCCATCCTCTCCTTCATCTTCTGTCTTTGTATTCTCCTATTGCCTACTTACCCTTCAGTTAACGTCTATCGTTATCACAACATCGCTTCCTCAAATATCATCAGTCAACTCATTATTCTAGTTTTTTGTTTTTTCACGTGCCCTTCATTTCCTTTCCACCTTCAGTCACACAGTCCCTTCTCTCGCTCTCTCGCTCTCTCTTCCCCGTTCTCTTTCCCTCTCTATCCACACCGTTGGGTACGCACCATGGGTAAGAAGTTGACTGTTCTGATTGTGGTGGTGGCCGCGCTGCTCGGCTTCTTCGCCTACGTGGACCAGCCTCGGCACTGGATCTACGACCCCGTCAAGCTGCACGACATCTCCAAGGCCGGCATTGCGCGCGCCAAGGCCGCCCACGGCGAAGACGCCAGCGCCACCCAAATTGTCGACGAGGTCATCGCCGGCGTCGTCGAGGCCTACCCCAAGACCACGCGCTACACAGGCAGGTGGCTGTGGAACAACGCGGGCGGCGCCATGGGCTCCATGACGGTCCTGCACTGCTCCTTCTCTGAGTACCTCATTGTCTTCGGCTCCGCCACTGGCACCGAAGGCCACAGCGGCCGTCACCTCGCCGACGACTACTTCACGATTCTCTACGGTGAGCAGTGGGCCGCCCCTCCTGGGACCGCCGATCGCGAGGTCTACAAGGCGGGCGACCAGCACCTCATGCCCCGCGGCGTCGCCAAGCAGTACCGCATGCCCGACACCTGCTGGGCCCTGGAGTACGCCCGCGGCAACATCCTCTCCATGCTCTTCTTTGGCTACATGGACGCCATCAGCTCCACGCTGGACTTCCCCACCATGTGGCAGACGGTGGTGGAGAGCGCGGGCAACATGATCCCGAACATCCTCATGGGTAAGGTCTAAGCGCGTAACCTCTTCCCCCGAGAAGAGGAAAAACGAAAGGGAAACACAAAGAACGGAAGTCGAGGCAACCCCTTTGGGTATATCACTTCCGTTATGACTCTTTGAACGGCAGCACTTTGCATTGTTTGACAGAAGGCAAAAACGAAAAAAGAAAAAGTGAAAAGCAGCTTGGTTTCGGAGAGAGTAAACGAAGCAGCCGTAGCACGCTTTCCTTTGGTTCATCTTGTGTCCTTGTACGTTTTATTTTTGTCTTCCATCTTCCTTTCCGTTTTTTTTTTTTTGTTTCTTCCAATGTCGCCCTTACCACCACAGTTCCACCGCTCCCTGGCTTCACCAGCAACGGCACTTTGGATAAGTAAATTTTTCTTCCCCGCACCAGGTATACGTAAGTCCTTGTGCTCTTGACGCCAGTGCGCGCGCGTGTGAGGAGCACAGGCGTGTGACGCGGGATGGGAGTGAACCAGTAACGATGTTGCCTTTCCCGTTCCGATGAGAGAGACGGGAGGAAGACAGCATACCACTGTCGCGTGTCTGGGGCTCATAGAAAGAGAGAGAGCACGAGACGACAGGAAGAGGTGGCCCTTCTCTCGCGTCGTTCAACGAGCACACACGCACCTGCGTGTACCTCCGCCATACACTTCTTTTGTTTTCCTGTTGCGTTTTCTTTTCTGTTTTTGCTTTGTTTTATAATCCGTAATTTGTGGAAAAAAAAACAATAAATGTGCGCCTGTTCCCCCCCCCCCTCCACACCGAAAAAAAAGTAACAAAAAATATGTATTTCCACAAGTGAACCGTAATCCTCTTTCACCAAGACAAACACCAACCACGACCAACCGCAAAAAAAAAAAAAAAATGGTTTCTGCCGCAACGCTTCTTTATGCGATCGCGCAGCGTAATAGAATAGCACAGTCCCACGATAAAAAGGAAGAGAACAAGAAAACAGAATGCAGAACATAATTGCCGGTTCGACGACGTAAGAAAGACCTACCGTGAACACAACAGTATTGCGCGGTGGGCAAGTGCCACAGCAACACGTTTGAGAAGCAGGGCACCTTACGGACGGCTTGTCATGAATATGACCGGGAGAAAGCGGACGTGTGAGTGTGTTTTCGCCATGTCCGTTTGGATGCGTGGCCTTCACCGTCCTCCTCCATAAAGCTTTTCCGACGCATCTTTGTTTCCCGTTTATGTGAGCGATCCTTCCTGTCTCCAGGCGACTAGGATCAATGGCATGCGTTCGCGAAACCCTTCCTGTCTTTCCTTTCCGATCGCCGCCTCCGTCGCACCTCTGTATTCCTGTCTTGTCAAAGCCACGAGCAAGTGTGCGTACGTCCACAACATCAGCAACAACAAAGAAGAAGCATTCTTCTCCTAGCATCTCTGTGAGTGTCTTTCTACTTTATTTATTGCTTTTTTTTTTATTGCTGTGGGCCTCCACACATAGGTCTCCTCTAATATTATTTTTTGTTTGTTTGTGAGCCCTCACGTTCAGCTGCTCTGAACCTAACACACATATTTATCCTTCAAAAGCAGTAAATACCTTTTCTTTTCATCAGGCCACCCCGCGCAGCGTGGAGAGGTGACGGTTTCTGCTCCAACATGGCGGACTACAATAGCGAACGACAGGGCGATGCGAGACGAGCCTACGGCGACCCTGAGCAGTCGAAGCTCGTGCACGGACGCATGATGGAGACGTTCAATGTTGACATTCGTAAGAACGGCGCCATGCGCAATCGTGCTACGGTCCTGGGCGCGCTGGCTGGCCTCTGCACGGCTGCCAGTGCCATGGCCGTTCTTCGCGGGGCACCCCATTTGTTTCGTAGCTTTCTCGAGTCAGACCAGTCCGTGAAGGTGCTGGCGTGGTCGGTGACCAGCGGCCTGAGCCTGGCCTTCTGCATTACGGTTAGTTACGCCAATGAGCGGGCCGTCTACGACTTGGAGTTGAAGCGGGAGTTGTGGGAAATTGACAACCACCTCTCGGGGGAGCTCCTCGAGATGATTGCCATTTACCGGAACCAAGGACTGACAGAGGAGGAGGCCCACATTGTGACGCGTATTTTCGCCAAACAGAAACACCTCTTCGCCGCGCTGATGATGGTTGAGGAGCTGGGCTACTCTCGGCTGGAGCCCCCAACGTCGCACGAGGTGATTACCAACGCCGCATTGCCAGCAGTGGCGGGCTATGTCGTGGGCCTTGCCACACCTATCCTACCGCTCCTACTCATGGCGGCGAATGGAGCCGGCTCCTCGGCGACGTCATCAACGTCCTCGTCTGTTGCTGAGCTCGGTACCAGCGCGGCACACGGGCCGGAGCGGTCGCTGGCCGTGTCAGCGGCAGGTATGAGTGAAGGCTTGAAGCGGTTAGGTGTGGGCCTGTTAGGCACGGGCACGGCGCTCCTTAGCTACCTGCAGTCCGAGGTATTCTTTGGTGCCTATACAAGCAGCAGTATTTTCGGCAAGACCCTCGCCGTCAATGCGGTAGGGGTGGGCGCCATCTACGCACTGAGCTATTTATCCGCGAAAACGCTGTAGAAGACGAGATCATAGAAAGACAAAGAGGACGGTGAGGAAGGGTGCTGCACCGTTCACGCGGTGTAACGATGTACCTTTCAACTTTGGTGGTGGTGACTCAGGTCACACAAATGAAACATCTATGCCTGTGAAACTCCTCAGGGATTGGGCTGTGTTTAGTGGCTGCTGTGACATCTGGCGTGTCAACCTCGTGTTGTAGCGGCGCGGAGCCATTCCGCTTTGGTTTACCATCCGATGGGTTATCAGCGACGCATTGCGTGAGCAGCCGTGTGCCTAGTTGCTCGGATAAGATGCTCGAATGTGCTCTCGGTGCAGGTCAGGGTAGACGTTCCATCACCGACAGTCAAAGAAAGACATCGCCTTTTCATCCGTTGGCTTGGTCGCGAGGTCATAGGCCCGGAGGAGGTCATCTGTGTATCGTGCAGCGACGCACACGCAGATAGCGCTGCTGTATTGATTTTATCTTCTCCTCAAGTGTCCAGCGAAAGAAATGAGGGTGCAAACCTCAGTTTTAAAAAAGTAATAATAGAAGTTTCACGTCGAGGCAGCAGCTTCCTTTTCCCCCCTCCCCGTGCTTTGCGAGAGGCGGGGAGTGGCCTAAGCGGTTGCCGCAGTGCCACGTGAGGAGAACAACTGACGTAGGTTTCCTGTGTCTTCGTATGGGACCTCATAGGTTCAGTGGACACGGTGAGGTACTTGATGAAAGCGGCGGCATTGCACCAGTTCCGCGGCCCTCTCATGCATGCACACACCTTTCGGACTTGCATGCAGTATGATGCCATATCTCTCACCCTCTCTACGTTTACCACTGTTCATACACGGCCCATGGAAAGAAGCTTCTTTTTCTCCTGATTGTTGGTGTTTTTGAGGCCTACAGCCTATCTGGCTCCCACTTTGTCTCCTCCGTGTCGCAATCCTCCTCCCTCCAAAAAAAAAACAACCTGTTCATCAGAGGTGCGATACCTAGACTAAAAATTAAAAAAAGTGTTTGTAGGTGTGGTTTTGCGACGCGTTGTTTCTTATTAGTGACGTCTTTATACATATATCCGTTTCTTGCGCAGTGCCGTGTGAGGACAATGCAAGCCACTGAGCCCACAGCAGGGAAGCGCTGGGCCTTTGCGCTGCTTTTCACATGGATTGCCTTCCTTCTATCTTTCGGCGTAGGGCCTGCCTCAGCCAAAGGTATCCACGCCACGGTGCAGGCACCGTGGACCGAGACGAGCCTTCTCCAAGAAGGCTGTGAATGGGCCGCGCGCGTTCTCGGCGATGTTGGTTTTTATCGTTGCCTGGAGGGCCTGGCTCCCGCTTCCGCAGATGCGGCAGTCGCAACGGGAGCGAGAGCTCAGTTACCTGCCGCACAGCACGACACCTTTGTGCGCCGCATTATGACCCCGTGGACGACGGCGACGTCGGCCTCATCGACCAGTACCGTGTCAGTCTCTCCCGGACAACGCGCGCTGTGGGAGGTGGAGATGGCCTCTCGGGTGTACTCCCCCGCGGTGGCGGTGCATTACTCACTGGCGGAGCGGGCCGTCGCGGCGGGCGCGGTCGGCGTCGAGTGGACGGCGGCCGGTGACGTGCCATCGACCCTCCAAAGCATTTGTGGCACTGGGGCTCCGTTCGCCGTACTAGAAGGCGGGACGACTGCTAGCAACGCGCCGATCAGCCGTCGGACGTACGTCACAGAGCCTGCGGCTGTTGCGGAGGTGCTGCAGGTGGCAGCTTCAGAGGCCAAGGCCCGTCCGCGAGGGAGTCCCACAACAGTGCAGGCCGCTGCCGGGGGACTGGGCCTCCTGCAAGGCCTTGACCACGTCCACGCTCTCTCCGCCGTCGCTCCGTCTGCCGCGCCGTCCTCCACGCAAGACAACCCTAGTCCACGCGATGTGGACCCGCGAGCGCCAGTGATAGTGCTGTACGGACTCATTGGGGAACCCGCTACAACGGCGCTGTATACGGCGCTCCTCGCCTACATGAAGGCCCACCCCGGTGAATTTATTCTTGTCTTCCGTCACCTGCCTGTACATGCACCGCAGGTGTGCCAAGCGTTGCGTGCCGTGCTGCCGTTTCGGCTTGGGGAACCCACCGCTGCTGGCGGGGAGACAGACGCGTGGACAGCGCGCCCGCTCTTCGTGCAGGGCTACGGCGCGACGGTGGATTTGAAGAACATGGAGTACAAGACGGTCGACGAGCGCCGCGTCGGGAAAGACGTCAAGGGAAAGGCGGGGACAGGTAAGGGAACTGGCTCTCCAGAGGAGGCGAATGATGTTTCGGACAGTCAAGAGGGCGAGTTTCCCGAAACCAATGGGGAGAATGGCGAGGTGGGTGGGTTCAATATCGGTGTGTTGAAGCAGCGGCACCCGGAGCTGGCGGTGCCGCTGGATAGCTTTGCGAGTGCCATGGAAGACGCGCTTGGGATGGAGGAGACCAAGGTCGACCTGGATGCCGTAGAGGCAAGCAACATTGCGCTGGCCGCGGCACAGTACGTGTACGAGGCGAAGCCCGAGGCCAAACTCGCCGTGCTGTCTGACCTTGTCGCACGATTCCCAACATACGCCGCGCGGCTTGGGAAACTGGCGGTGCAAACCCGTCGGCTCTCACATCTGGAGGAGATACTAGAGCACCGGCCCTTCGCCAAAGTCAGCCCCAAGGGTGCCATCTTTGTGGATGGGGTGGAAATACCGGAGAAAGATATTTCCTTGTTCGGCCTGCTTGAGCGGCTGCGTGCTGAAGAAGAATTTCTCGACACCGTTCGTCACACCCTAACCGCCAAACCCCCCACCCACACCATCCATGCTGACGCCGCCGCTGCCGCCCGCTACGTCCGTGTTTCTGGCACGGCAGCAGAGTCTTCACTGACAGACATGGTGCTCGCCACACAGGATGTGCTGCGCGAACGCATGTCCGGTGCCTCCGCCGCACCACCGTGCGTTGCTGTGCCCCTGGACGACCTGCTCTGGCTAAACGACCTGGAGAAAAAGCCAGTACTCACCCCCGCTGCCCGCGCACTCTCTGTGGCCCTGCAAACGGACTCTCAAGGACGCCCTGCGTTCCCGCAGCGCAATCTGATGCACCACGTCTCTGTGCTGCATCCTGCCGACCCCAACACCCTTCCGTATCTGGCCCAGTTCGCGCAGTACGGCGAGCAGGTTGGGTTTCTTCGCAGCGGCTTTGCGTTTCTGGATCCCGACTGGAAGGCGACCACGACCGCAGAGGATGTCCCACACACACCAGCAACTTGGGGTGCCGCTGCAGACACGCACGAGACGCTATCACCCACCTCTGCCATGGTGCGCGTGCTGACGGCCGTGTTCGCGTCCATTCAGGGTTCCGACGCCCCGTATGTTATCATGTCCTTCCTCCAGGCTCTCAACAATGCAATACACGCCCGGACCGGCTCCACACCCCACACGGCGCCATTTACCGCGGAAGAGGTCTTCCGAGCCGCCATGGACGCGGAGGTGTTTGAGGCTGAGGACGCCACTCTCTCTGACATATTGAGCGACCCCAAGTTCCAAGGGCTCTACAACCGCCAACAGTCTATGCTGCGCCGGGTAGGGCTCGCGGGCAGCACGCTACACCTTCCCATCGCCTTCGTCAACGGTCGCCGGCTTCTGGACAGTGCGTCGCCGCAGTCCACCTACCGACAGGCCTTTCGAGAGTTTGACGTCGTGCGCGGTCTTATTCGCGATGGCACCCTTCGAGATGCCATGGCAGACCTTTATACGCCGATTGTGGAGGCGATGGGGTGCAGCGATCACTTCCAGCCCGCACTCGAGCCCGACGCGATGGATCCCTTTCAGTACGACAGCCTTCCTCTCCTTGATTTCCTGCACGTGCAACCGTTTCTCTCCCCTACCGCGCGTGACCCTCTGGCGGAGCGGAAGGAGCAGCGAGCAGCGACGCGCAAACTGCCCGAAGTGATTGCCTCCACCGCCACCACGAGTGTTCTGGTCATCCCCAGCCACGTGGATGTCGCGGAGGCGATCCATCTGTTAGACAATGCTCTCCAGGCCCACGCCACACCGCCCATAGATCCCGCAGAGGAGGCTGCACACAAGAGAGAGCGGAAGGGAGGCGATGACGCTGATCGGCCCCTCTTTGAAAATAGTGGTGCAGCTCGATTCACGGCTGTCTTTATGGAGAATGAAGGCAGCACCCCAACAACGTCCCGGTCGGTGCAGCAGTCCGTCGAGCTGCTACTCGCGCAGGATGCGCGTGTCATGCAGGAGACGGGTCGCAGCTCCATCACCCTGCGGCGTTACGTTGCGTGGGCTCGTGAAGCCCTCGAGGCCGTCGAGGCGGATGACAGCCGACTCCGCGTCGATGACCCTTCGTCCGAGTCCGTATTGCGCAAGCGCGTACCCATTCCTGATGAACTCGCTAAACTTTTGGAAGTGGCAACAGAAGCTCAATCGAAGCAACAAGGTCAAGATTCCGCGACAGGGGATGCCGTCGCGGCAGCGTTGAGGGCAGCCTTCCGTGCATCGGTGCGCTCACAGCTTGCCGACGCCACAGGTGACGTGGTCGCCACGACCACCAACGACTTCCCTTTCCCGGTGCTCCTTCTCAATGGCCGTGCGGTGATTATCCGCCAACCGGAGCTCATGGGAGCCGTGGACTTCCGCTTTGCTCTGAGGCAGGTGGCGTCTGCGGCGAGCGGCGTGATGCACCAGCTCATGGCCTTGGACTTTGCGGCGCTGACGCAGGGAGCAGGAGCGGGTAACGGGGGATTTGGTGCCGATGACCTCGACGCCAGTTTTTTTGCCGCCCGCACCGCCGCGCTGCATAGCGTGCTGGAGAGCCGAGAGGCACGTCGGTGGGTTCGGCGAGCGGGCACCGCCCTTGGTCTTTCAGAGCCCGCGCGCGAGGGGAAGGTGCTGCCGCCGGTGACGGAGATGGGCGGACTGGCCTTCACCCTGGAGCCTGCCCTGGACACACCTGGGGAAGGCCGGACGGGTGCGCGTCATTGCATCACCATCGTCGTGGACCCCGCCGCACGCCAGTCGCAACTCCTCGTCGCACTCGCCGAGTTCTTTCACCGGAGTCCGCTGAAGGTGAACGTCACCGTCTACATGAACCCTTCCCAGCAGGTGACACGCCCGATTCGCGACATGTTCACGTTTGTGGCGTCGCCAACGCTTCGTTTCGACGCGACTAGCGGTCTCGTGGAACCTCCCACCGCCGTCTTTCGCGCGCTGCCGACGCAGGCCATTCTGACCCTTGGCATTGAGGAGCCATCCTCCTGGACCGTTTTCTCACATGAAGCGGAATACGACTTGGACAATATTATTCTGTCCAAGTTACCAAAGCACCACCAGTTCGTGTCGGCGGCGTACCGTATCCAGAGCATCCTCGTTGCCGGATCGGCTCTGAAGCTGCTCAACGAAGGCCGGCACGCCGAGCACGCCAATGGCCTCCCTCTGACGCTCCACCCCCTGCCCCTTCCCGGTGGCGATGGTGCCACGGCCCTCAGCCAGCGCGTCGCAGGACACCGGTCCGTGGACACCTTGGTCATGAAGTCCGTAGGCTACTACCAGCTCCAGGCTTCCATCGGTCTGTACTCTCTTTCGGTGCAGCAAGGACCCTTCGCCGCCGCCTACTACATCTCGGGCCTCAATGACCAGCCAAACATGTTCCTTCAGGACTCTCAAAGGGAAGAAGGAAAAGCCCCTACACGTGCACGGAACCGCACCGCAGGACAGCAGATTCCTCTGCTTGTCACTACCTTTTCCGGGCTTTCCCTTGACTTGTACGTCCGCGCCGTCCCCGCGAACCAGCCCCCACCCGCCATCCTTGAGATTGCAGAGAAGGAGGCTAGCAAGAGCAAGTACACGTGGCCCCCCAAGCGCGGCCCTGACGGCTCCATGGACCGTGCCGCCAAGCCCGCACGACCCACCCTGAATATCTTTTCTGTGGCCTCGGGGCATCTCTACGAGCGGTTCCTGCGCATGATGATGTACAGCGTGTTCACGGCGTCGTCGGACAAGTACGGCACAAACACCACCCGCATCAAGTTCTGGGTGATTGAGAACTTCCTTTCCCCACAATTCAAGGCCTACATTCCGCTGATGGCGGAGCACTTTGGCTTCGAGGTGGGCTTCGTGACATACCGCTGGCCGTGGTGGCTGCACCGACAAACGGAGAAGCAGCGCAAGATCTGGGCCTACAAGATCCTCTTCCTCGACGTTATCTTTCCCCTCGACGTCGATCGCGTCATTTTTGTGGATGCTGACCAAACAGACCGCGCCGACCTTCACGAACTTTACAACATGGACATCCACAACCGAGCCATCGCCATGGCGCCATTCTGCGAGAAATTCAAGAACGAGGCAACCACTGGGTTTCGCTTCTGGGCCCAAGGCTTCTGGACCCGTCATCTTGCGGGTCGCCCGTACCACATTAGTGCCATCTTCCTCATTGACCTCCACCGCTTCCGCGCCACCGGGGCGGGTGACCTCTACCGCGGGACCTACGAACAGCTCTCGCAGGACCCCAACAGCCTTGCGAACCTCGACCAGGACCTACCAAACTTCGTCCAGCACCAGGTGCCCATCTACACGCTACCTGAAGAGTGGCTCTGGTGCGAGACGTGGTGCAGCGCCAAGAGCAAGGCCAAGGCCAAGACGATTGACCTGTGCAACAACCCACTCACAAAGATGCCGAAGCTGGACAACGCAAAGATGGTGGTGCCCAAGTGGGAGGAAACGGACGACATGCTGGAGAGCCTGGCGGCAAAACTTTTTGCAGAGGAGGAGGAGCGCAAGTTGAAGGACGTTACAGCCCACTGAGAAACACGGCAGCGGTCGCTTCTCCTTTGTTTTTTAACGCTTCTCTCTCTCCATCTGATTCAACACTACTTTTTGGGATGGTTTTGCAGCTGCATTTGAGGACACGTGTGTCTTTTTTGTAAAGTGTTTGGAGGCCGTACGGAAGACATCTGAAAGAAAGGTGATGAAATGTTTCTCAGGGCACAGAAGCTTACGCCAGCGAGGAGTGACCGGCAACACCGAAGCAACCAATAATACCTCATCTGATGTGTGACGTCAAGGGGAGTAGCTTCATCTTGCCGTCGTGGCTTAGCCTTGGCTACGGATAGCGTAAATGTGATGAAATCAGCGAGTGCTTCATTCGTTTTATTCCCCCACGTCTCCTCTCTGATCAAACGCTTTTCTTTTACCTTTTCTCTCTTGTCTTGCCTCACCATCACGGTAGCTTAGTGGGTATATTCTATTGATAAGCTGTAACGCTGTTGGTGGTTACATCGATTCCTTTTTGTCTCTTGTCGCGGACAGAAGCTCTCACAGGCATCTCACTCTCGCCACTTTCGCTTTCCCAAAAAGAAAAAAAAAAAGACTTGTCGTGGCGCTGCGCTGTCAGCTCTTCCTTGGTCATATCAACAAAGAAGATCATGTCAAGCGCGAGTGCAGTACCGCTGGCGTCTGAGTGGAACGACGAGAAGAGCGCGAGTATTGACTGGGCAGACCCCGAAGATGTGCTCGCCAACCGATTCACGTTTCTGCAAGTCCTCCTGTTACACCCCAAGCTGGAGGCCCATATGCGCAGCCACCCAGTGGAGAAGGAGGCCGCGCGACAGGTGTGGATGCCACGGCTGCAACTGACCGAGTTAGCTGGCGGAGGCACGCATCATGCAGAGCGGGTCGCACTATTGAAGGCCTGGCACGCGAAGAAGCTCCTCACGCTACGGACTGCGCGGTGGTGCCGTCACTGCGGGCGGGAAGGTCACACCCGACGGGCTTGTCCTCAGATAGTAGGCGCAGATGTTCACGTTCAAGGCAATGAGAAGGAAGTGCAAGCACCCGCTCCATCGACGGCGTCGCCTTCTTCCTCCTCCCCCAAAACCCCTGCGCAAGAACCACAGCAGCAGACGCAGCCACCAAAGTCGATTCTGGAGAAGCTCCTGGCGCACCAACAGCGCATTGAGCGGCTGAAGCTCCTGGAAGAGAAAAAGAAGCGCTCTGGTGAGGCGGGTGCTGCAGGCGCCGCGGCTGGGAAGGCTCGGACCAGGGCGGAGCCCCGGAACAACGGCGCGGCGCCTGGTCGAGGAGGTCCTGCCTCTTCACCGGCGGCTGCGGGTGAAGCCGGTGCCTTTGCTGAGGAGCGGCGACGGGGCGTCATTGTGCGACTCGATGCCCAGTTCAACCTGGGCTTCATTCGGGCGGCCGAGTTTGGCGAAATCAAGTTCCTGCTCAGCAACGCCGACTACGGCGTCAAAACCATGGCCGTTGGTGACACCGTCATTTTCAAACCGGACCACTCACGAAACTACCCCTTGGCCATTGACGTCCGTCCAGAGAAACCCGTGATTACCATGGACGATGTGACCAGCTTTGTGCAGCGCTGCGGCCGCGCGGTGCATCCGATCGACACCATCACCATGTTGCTCACCCACACCACTGAGTGGAACGAGGTGCTGCGCCTCGTCGCCGCGCATCGTCCGGGTGGGCCGATCAGTAGCACGGGGAGCGCAACAAGCTTTCGGTTTGCGGAGGCGGTGCATACCTTTGTGGAAATGACCACCTTTGTCGGCAACCGCGACCCCATCCACACCACCATGCTCCGCAGCTTTCTCAAGCTCCTCGTGGGCGGGAGCGGTGGTTCGTCGGCGGCCCCTTTGGCGGACGGGAGCGCACCCACCATCCCCGAGTCGATGCGTTTCTACCCCGAGTTGGTTCACGCTGCATTACGAGAAGACATGCAACGCGCATCCGCCCTCGTTGCCGAGGCTGCGGCAGACGCCCACAAGACGCTCGTCTACCTCTCCGAGCAGCTCGTGGAGGTCGCCAACTTTGTCGTCTTTGTCTGTCAGTACACGAGCGTTGGGCCCACGGACGTCCAGGCCACCGCAGACGTGCTGGTGCCTTTCTTTGAAGAACGGCTGCGCGAGGCGACGCAGGCACAGGTTACCTCCGCGGCGGCCTTGGCACATCGCCGGCAGCTCGAGCTCGCGCTTCGTCGTCTGAAGCAAGTGACAGGAGCGCACGCCCCAGAGGACGGGAAACCCGGCACGCACGTCAGCCTCATCCCGACCGCGGCCGAGTTCTCATCGCCGCCACCGTCATCGGACTCTGTCTTCACCCCAGCGAACCTTCCCATCAATGGGGCCTGCGAGTACACTACCACCGAGGCTTTCATCACGGATCAGTGCCGCCTGTTGAGGGCGGACACTTTCGAGGCGACGAGTCGTGTGATGCCTGCTGTGTGTTACGAACTCCCTCACTACAAGCCATCGGAAGAGACCGTCGCGGACCTGGACCACGCACGCGTGTACGATCACGTCCGCTTTGTCGCGCGTGTGGTGACGCGTGACCGGGACTTCAACCACCCCGTAAGCTACGTCCTTCACGTGACGCCCAAATCGGCCAAGGCCAGCATGGCCGCCCAGCTACACCCGGGCACAACGGTGCTCATCAGCACCAGCACAGACAAGACCGTCATGGGAAACGACGAAATCTTCTGGGCCGTCGTCTCCTCCTGCGACTCGCATTTTCTGAAGGCGGGTATGGTGGTCATTGCACCGTGTGAAGGCAGCATGCCGCTCGAGAGGATGGAGGCCAACTTGAGGCGAAATGAAGCGGCGGGGCAGACGGCCTTGTCTCTCATGATGGAGACGCCCATCTTTATGTCTGGGTACGCCAGCATTATGCGCGCGCTGGAGGCCTTTGTGGGTCCGCTGTCCATGCCACTGCCCATGGCGAAGCTCATTGTCGGGCCGCAGGTGAAAGAGGAGCTGCACCACGGCGGGGGTGGGGCGATCCCGATGTCCCCTGGAGTCACCACAGAAACAAAGGCAGTGGATGCTGAAAACGGGAAGCTGTTGGCCTACATCCCCCCTCACTGCGAGCACGCGTTTCGGGAGCTGACAAAAGAGATTCGCGGGCGTTTCTCGCTAGACGCCGGGCAGGACGCAGTGATGCGTCGGCTGCCGACATCAAGCATCCTCCTTGTGCAAGGGCCCCCTGGTACAGGCAAGTCCTTCATTGGCTGCCGTGTCGTCGAGACATATGTGCGTTACAAGCAGATGGTTGCCTCGGGTGATATCCTGCAGAAGATTAGCGTGGAAATGCTCAGCGACGCCGCCGTGCATCACGCAGGGCGCTGGGACCGCCTGCTGCCCCAGGTGGGACCTGTGGTTGTCATCACGTACAAGAACCACGCCCTCGACGAGTTCCTCGTGGATCTTCTGGACAGCGGCCTCTGGGACGCCGCGCGGCCTCGTGTCGGCCAGCAACTCTCTGGCGGCGCAGCGGCGAACGCCATTGCGGCGACACAGGACATGTTCCCTGGTGGGCGTCGTCTCATTCGCATCGGCGGTCGCTCCCGTGAATCCCGACTGGACGGACACAACCTCAGCGCCATCATGCGCTCCATCGCCCCGAACGCGACGATTCGCAGCCTCAAAGAGCGTGTCTATGTGCTGAACCAGCGTCTAGAGAAGCTCCTGGAGCAGGTGCACCACTTGGAGAACGGTCGCGTGCCGCGCAGCCACTTTGACCGTTGGCTGACCACAGACCAGCGGCAGAGCATCAGCTTCGAGGACAAGGACGCGTGGCTGCGTGGGGAGCGCTACGTGGGCATCTCGAACCGCACCAACTCAGATCCCCAGTTGTACCTTCGGATGCTCCGGACCAACGTGGCGGCCGCCATGCTCGCAGCACAGGACCCCGCCGCACAGCAAAAGGCAAGGACAGCGGCTGCGGAGGCCGCACGTGTGGCAGCCTCAGCAGCCGCGGCCGCGGCCGACGACGAGGAAGACATCTCTCTCAGTGTGTTCCAGGAAATGAAGCGCGAGGACGAGCGCAGGGAGTTCAATGACAACTTGCACAAAATCTATCTTTCTGCCGAGGCGATCCACTTGGCGTCGCATCCTCCGGCACGTCCCGAGGGGGTGCCTGCGGAGCTCCTCTCCTTGTGGAGCCTGGACCCTGTTGCGCGGCACGAGTACTACGCCTACCTCATCCAGCAATCCATTGCTTCAAAGGCGAAGGTGTGTCTTGTTATTATGGAGAACATCGCGAATGTGGTGCAGATCCGCAACCACGCCATGGATGAGGCTCGCCTCGCCCTCCTCCGCGGCGCCGACGTGATTGGCCTCACCACCACCGGCTGCGCCATGAACCAGAATCTGCTCCGCTCCCTGCGCCCGAGTGTTCTCGTGGTGGAGGAGGCCGCCGAGGTGCTCGAGTCCCAGCTCCTCGCCTGCATGACGGACTCGCTCGAGCAAATTGTCTTGATTGGCGATCACTACCAACTGCAGCCCAAGGTGGATACGTTCATGTACGAAAAAATCAACAAGCTCAACCTGTCCCTCTTTGAGCGTCTTGCGCGCCGTGTGAAGCCGATCCGGCTGACGGAGCAGCGCCGCATGCACCCTGCCATTTCGCAGCTGGTGCGTCCATTCTACGACGACCAACCGCTCATTGACCACGCCTCCGTCCTCACAAGGCCCTTTGTCACGAACACCGGGCAGCGGTACCCCGACGGCGTGCCAGGGCTCGCCAAACGCGTCTTCTTCTGGCGTCATGATTACCCAGAGGAAGAGGCCCCGGGCAGCCGGAGCAAGGTCAACATGCGAGAAACCCTCATGGCGAAACAAATCTCCCTTCACCTTGTCGCCGAGGGCGTCAGCCAGTCCTCTATCACCATTATCACGCCATACCTCGGTCAGTGCCGTATGCTCCGCAGCGTGCTGCGGATGGCTTCTCTCACAGACGTCCGTGTGAGCACCGTGGATCTCTTCCAGGGCGATGAGAACGATGTCATTATCCTCTCCATGACGCGTACAGGGAAACTGACGGAGTTTATCCGCATGCGAAACCGTCTCATTGTCTCGTGCTCTCGCGCACGCTTTGGGATGGTGATGGTGGGCAACGACACGCTACTGCGCAAGAGCGCCCACTGGGCTTCGGTGCTCGCCCACCTGGACGCGGATGGATGTGTGGGCGACCGGCTTCCCATCACCAGCCGCGCGGCGCCGCATGAAGTGTCGTACTTGGAAGTGAAAGAGACGTTGTCGGCCGCCAGGGTGATCAAGGAAATCGACGCCGGCGCAGCGACCAAGGTCACCACGACATCCTCGGCGGGGCCAAAACCAAAGGCGAAGAAGCCCGCCGTTCGTGTGTCGAACACCGCCCTGGACGACGACGAGGACGATTACTACGTGCAGATGCACATGCAGCCGCAAGGAGGCGGCGGCAACGAGGAGGAGGGAGAGGGGCAGGAAGAAGCAGATGGCATGGGCGGCGATGAGGACTATGGCGATGATGAAGAGTAACGCGCTCAGCACAGGACACTCGCCTCTGTCCGTTGCACCGAGCGTCTGTGGACTGGTTGCTTCTCTTTCTTGAGGAGCGATGAACAATCGATGCACAGGATAACGATCCGACGGTTAATACATCACTATTAAAGCAACTCAAAAGACAAAACAAAATGAGGAAGAACAGCTTCCCAAGATGCATTCAATGTGGCCCTGGTAGTCAACGTTTGCGAACGGCTAACGCAGGGAAGGGAGATGGACAAGTCGGTACTCTCAACTCGTGCTGTGCGTCATGTCATCATTCTCACAGTTGGCCCCACACTACGCGTGCCGTGCTGAGACGCTGGCGGCCCACCAGGGACGTCAATCCACCTGTTGGAGGCGTGCTACAATGGCATGAGGAAAAAAACGAGTGGACCAGCCTTTCTCCCTCTCCCTCGCGCTTTCTCCATGTGTGTCTCGGGTCGCGCGTGCAATGCACCTCTTCACCCTCCTCTCCTCTTCTGTTACCTTCATAACGCGATGCGGTGCGAAATGCCTCCATTCACCCTTTGGGCAACGACAACGACAACAACAACAATAAAACGAGCCTGCACTCCGCACAAAGTTACACAAAACACGTTACCATTATCCTTTTCATCATATCCTTCGACTTTCTTTCTCACATCAAAACGAACTCGCACGGCGAGAAACGTAAACACTTCTGCATAACCCGAAATAACAAGAATAAAAACAGTGTCGATATCGACGACAGCTCGTACTCCGGAAGAAACACATTCGTGGTCAGAACTTGCCATCAGTGCGGAACACTCCTCTTCTTTTAGCAAAAAGAAAATCCATTCACAGCTGCGCACATCTCTCGCACACTTGTGGTGTCACCCAATTCGCCACAAACTTTTAGAGTCTTCTATCCTACAGGCTTTTCTTTGATTACTTTTTTTTTTTTTTTTTGCGGTGCTGCCTCCCTGTCTGTCTCTTCTGTTGTTGAAATATTTTGCACCCGCAGGTGGCCTTCATAAACGGATTCTCTCTCCCTCGTTTCGCTCGCTGGATCACAGTTTCTCCTTTCTTTCCTACGCGCTCACCGCGTACAGCCTCAGTTGTCATTGGAACACGACCAACGGATATTATAGCAAACATAAAAACTGTCAACACACCGGCACATACACACATTCTCTTAGAAGCGAGTCCTGCCTCATGAAGGTGCACCGTGTGCTCGCAATGCTTCACCCAGTCCACCTCTGGCGGTGGTTGGTAGCGGTGGGCGGCTTCCTTCTCTTCCTCCTCCGCGGCACCTGTATCGCGCTGGGGGACTTCTGGGTCCTGTATACTCGCTCAGGAAAGGTGTACCAGCAGCCACGCTTCCGGGCGCCGAGCCTCATGGAAGGAGATCTCGTCATGCAGCTGTCCGCGCACTCTCCGACGCACAGCCGCGTCTGCGTGAAGGACGAGCTGCTGCACTTGAATGCTGACTTTGTGGACCGCGGCCTGTGGAAAGGCCTGAGCGAGACAGGCACGGCGCCGTCGTTTGTCGTGACCGGGGTTTCCTACGGAGGCATCGGCTTCTACACAGCACTTCACCTCATGCTGGCAGGGGTGAACGTGCACGGCGTCGTGCGCTCGAGCAAGAAAGGGGAGGAGGCAGCGCACATGCTCCAAGGCGCCGTTGACCGGCAGCGTCGGCTGCACAAGGAGTGGGCGGGGGAAGGGAACGTTGGCCGCATCATGATCCATGTGTGTGACATGAGTGACACGGTCGCGGTCGCCAAACTCGCCGACACCCTCTTCTCGGATCCGTTTCTGCGCGGCATCGTCTGCAACGCGGGCCCCATGGCGACCCCGTTGAAGCTCTCTCCGCAGCGTCTCGAGGAGCAGTTCGCCACGCACCACGTCGGCCACAGTTTGCTGCTGCTGCGTATACTGCAGGCGCGACTCGACGCCACAGCCGCCACCGCCGCAGTGCGCTCGCCGCAACAAAAACCGTCGGCCCCCATCACGGCAAAAGGAGCGCACGGGGTGAACGGGCGCCCCGCAATGGAAGTGGACGAGGCCGTGTGGCAGCAGTACGCCGGACCGAACCCACCCCGCTGGCGCATCATCATCACCTCCTCCATGGCCGCCGCCACCGCGCACCCGACCGACATGACCACCTTCCATACCTGGCGTGACACGGACGAAGTCTGGCCCTACCTTAGCCGATTTACCGCCTACGGTAATGCGAAGATGTGTGAGCAGCTCTTCGCCTATGCCCTTGCCCGGCACGTCCAGACGGACCGCCGCCTCTCACCCTACTGCACCGTGAATGTCCTGCATCCAGGTCCCATTCGCAGCCGCGTGATGCCAAACAGTCGGCTGCCCATGTGCTGGCTGACCGATGGCGAGGCCGCCGCTCTCTTCCGCATGACTCCTGTTATCGCTTCCCTCTACCTGACCGACCTCTGTCTCTCACGGCGGTACGAGCAGACCACCGGGCATTTCTTCCGCATGGGCGAGGACCAGACGGAGTACTATCGAAGCCTTGTGGATAATGCCCCAGAACGGCGCGGGTTCTTCCGCAACTCGACGCTGTGGCCTGGCATCCCCGGGCCTCGCGTGGCGCTCTCCCCACAGAAGCAGGAGTGGCTCTGGGATGCAACATTGCACTACCTCGACACGCACCAGCTTGTCGATGCGACAGCGTTCCAGCGTTAGAGAACGATAGGTTCGTTTGATTTGTTTTTTCTTCTTGGCTGCATTGGCCCTCTTTCCCTCTGGCAAACAAGCGGCCTCGCATTCCTCTATTCACACCCCAGTCGCTTTCTTTGCCTGCGTCACCGTCGGCTTGACAACGGTTATGTGTACAACACTCACACGGGAGACGGACGGTGCCAAGCACACACATTCTCACAGCGGCAGTGTTTTCTCTTGTTTTTTTAATTTTATTTTGAGTATTCATCGGCTCTCTCTCACACGAACGAACCACTTTGCTTCCCCTTTCCTTTCCCCAGTGTACACATACTCCGTCTCGCTTCATCCTCTTCTTTTCCTCTTTTTTTTTTCCATCTCTCTTCCTCTCTCTCTCTCGAATAGGTAAGCGTACGCGCTTTCGGCAAGACCGACCGCCGGAGAAAACAACACAAAAACGATAAGATGAAAAAGAAATTACACCATGAAGATGAAACGTACTCATGATCGCGAGAATTACTTGGTACGAGGAGTGGCAGCAGGCACTCCCACACGCACACACGCTCACACCGAACGCTCACACTGTGGCACATCCTTCCGCGGGGAAGAGAACCAAGGGGCGATCGGTATCGCTCATTGTCCTCAGCACATTTGCCCGACAGCATTCTGGAGAGGCTGTCGGAACATGGACTATGCACGCACACGCCGCCTGTAGAATAACGCAGAGAAACACAAAGAAGCTGCATTGCTGTTGTGAGCACTTCTCCTCTCCGTGCCGTGAATGTCCTCCTCTTCCCTTCTCTCACGTTGATGTCCCCTTAAACGGGTAATATTACGTATTTCCTCGTCTTTTCCGCGTAGTACTCACTTGTTGTTTCCTTTTTTTTTTCTGTTGGACAGCGTTGCCGTCCCTGTCACGTTACATTCTAGCGTACAGGTCGGTTTCCCTCTCCTTTTTCTTTTTATCTCAACGATACCCCACAGCGCCTTGTGTGGCCCATGTAACATCGATATCCTTCCTCCTTCTTGTTCTTCTCCTGACCTTTTCGAACTCACTTTGCACTGAATATTTTCCTCTCTTTAAGGTTTCTTTTCTTTCTTGTAAATACTCTTCTGCTCTATTGCGCCTCTTTCACGCTTCTTTCCTCACCTCTGTATAGTTCCCTTTCTTTTCCTCTCTCTCTCTCTCTCTTCACCTCACTGCCACCATCCCACACACTCTTTTTACATCTCTGTTATTATATTGGAACTCCCCTGGACGCTACCATCTTTGAGGTTTCCCGTTGAGACCGAGAAGGTTGCCCCACGCACTCTTTGAGAGTACTGTGATTTTCTTTTTCTTCCCTTTTCTCCGCTAGCAAACGCTTCGCATTGCCGTCGATGCCTGTGTACACGTCGTACAGCAGTGCCTTTTCAGGCCAGAGCAGTCGCATTTTACGCGTGGGGCGCGGCCTCCACTGCCCCTTCAAGCACATCTCCGACGCCATCACCGCCTCCCAGCCGTATGACCGCATTGAAATCGAAAGCGGCGAGTATTACGAGACTATCTCCATCTCTCACCCACTGGAGCTGGCGAGCACCAACGATGACGAGGCGCCATGCATTAACGCCCGTGGTCCATGCATCACCGTGAATGAGAAGGGGCCGGTGCTCATTGAAAACCTGCGGGTCCGTGCCAAGGGCTCGAAGCCCTCAGACAGCATGGCAATTCTTGTCGTGCACGGCGCTCCCGTCGTGCGAGGGTGTGAATTGTCCGCGGTGCGCGTGATTAACGAATCGTGTCCCACCATCACGCATTGCAAAATTCAGCGCGCAGACCGCGGATGCGGACTGATTATTTCCGATGACGCCGGCGGCGAGTACATGCACAATGATATCGCCTTCCATCCCGAGGAGTGTATCCGCATTCAGTCGACCGGCCAGCCAAACCTTCATAACAATCGCATTCTCCAGATCAACCAGTGTCGCGCGGTAGTCATGATCGCTGGTGGAAAATTTGCTGCGGCATGTCAGCCCATGTTCTGTGACAATATTATTTCCGGCAACGGAGAGGTGAGCCTCGACGAGAGTCCCGACCCCGCCGTTCTTCTCACCCACGCGCAACTGACGGCGCCAGATATTCACTCAGCGGAATGTCTTGTGCACGTGTCGTGGGGTGCGAAACCCGTTCTCAAGGGCAATTATGCGTGCAACGGCATCCATGGTTTTCTTTTTGGCGGCACCGTCATGCCGTCGGCGAACTTCAATGGCAACCGCATCGCGAACTGCACGGGCTGGGCGATTGCGGTGGGAGACGGCACAGGACTCGCGATGCACGGCTGCGAAATTCAGCAGTGCGCCGGGGCGGTACGGGTGTTCAACAACCTGTCAAACCATTTTGGGAAGCTCCCCACCGAAGGCGCGCGAGCCATTCAAGTGGTCTCGCACACGGCAACGCGAGAGCAGCACCGGCGCGCCTCGCTCCCTACACTGCTCGCGTCGCAATGCACCACCCCAACCGTCGCAGGCGCGGGCGATCCGGCGACGCCCAGCGCACACAAGCAGCTGCGTAAGGCAGTGGATGAGAAGGACGACATGCTCTCCGCCGAGGCCATGCGCGCGTTTCGGAAAGACATTGTCACAGCCTTGAAGCGCGACGCCGCCGTGACCAATCGGTTTCACACCACTGGGAGACTTCAGCGGAACAGCAGCCGACGCTCGTCGGCGAGGCCCAGCCCCGAAAAGGTGGCTTCTGCACAGTGCCTGAGTCGATCCACCTCGTTTCGCCTGGATGCACGGAAAGAGGATGCAACCACCACAGCAGCGGCGGCCTCCCTCTCCCTTCTCCGCAACGCACGCGAGGCGCGTGACAACCCTAGCGAGCAAGGCACAAGCCCCTTCACACCACAACGGGTGCGTGGTGGAGCACCAACGGGGGCCCATCGCAAGGACGTCCCCCGCGGCACAAAGGCAGAGGCCGGTGACAGCCACTCTGCGCGAGCTGCGCACGGGGTGAGCATCGTGATGAGCCGGTGCACGTTTCGCCGGAACTTTCACTTTGGTGTGTACATTGAGAACTCCCTCGTTAACATCGCGCAGTGTCGCTTCGTGGAAAACATGGTTGGTCTTGTTCTGAGCCGCAATTGCACCTTGTGCAGCATTGTAAAGAACGAGTTTGAGGGCAACGTGCATGCGGGTGTCCTGTGCATCAACTCGGCAGAAGCCACTCTGGAGAGCAACACCATCACAGGTGCCGCAACCCCGTCCACCGCAGCGTTCCTCACTGCAAATGGGTTGCTCCCGATGCCTGCGCACGGCGTTGGCGCCAGAAATGGCGCATCCACATCGTCCACGGCTCCTCGGTTGGTGACGACCTCGGCGGGGCTAGTGTCCTCACTGCGCCTGCACGGTGCGCACAGAGACAAGGGGAACGGAACGACAGTCGTGACGTCGACCTCGTTTATCGCGTCCACCAGCGCCGCTGGTTCCATGACGAGCGCGCACGGCATCCTGCTGCAGTCCCACGCGTCTATTACCCTGCTACGCAATAGAATCACCACCCACGTACGGAACGTTACGGTGTCAGAGGGTAGCGCGCTCGTCGCCTCCTTCAACCAGCTTCAACACGGTCGGCTTAGTCAGGTGTTTGTGTCAGATAATAGCCACGTTGACTTGCAGGAGAACACGTTGAATGAATCGGGAAGTGGCGCTGTCGTGCTAGTCCACGAGAGTCACGGGCGGTTGTGCAAGAATCAATTCCACTCATGCACCGGGGAAGGCATCGCGCTTTCGAACCGGTCCCATGTAGACGCCTACGAAAATGTGTTACATGCGTGCCAGGTGGGCTTCTCCGTGCGTCGCGGCAGCTCTCTGTACGCAGAGCGCAACACAGCAACCCTCGGCGCTGTCGGCATCGCTGTGCGAGACGACCGGTCGGAAATGACCATCGTCGACGGCCGTTTCCTGACAACGACAGAGTCGTTCGGCATTGTGGAAGGCGCCGGCGGCCTGCTGACGGTCCGTGGCACTCAGTTCGAGAGCTGTTTGGGGCGAGGATTTGTCCTGTCGCAGCAGGCGACGGTGCACTTTGAGAAGTGTCAGCTGACCGACTGCAAGGAAAGTTTCGTGGACGTTGCTCCGCCCCGAGAGAATCTGTCAACGGGAACCGCGCACGGTTCTCTTCACCTCACACAGTGCAAACTCATTGGCAGCAAAGGAGCCGGGATTCACATCCGTGCTGCGGCTGCTGATCGAGGGCATCACCTTGCTGCGGTGCCTGAGCACCGCAATAGCTTGTTCCCCTTCACCCTTTCTCAGTGTCTCGTAAGCCACTGCGAAGGCACTGGTGTGTGCGTCGCGAATGACAAGGTCACGTGCGACATCACGCACAACAAGGTCATTGGTTGCCTCGGCGCTGCTCTGGACCTCAACTGTGCGGGCACGGTGACGCACTGCGAAGTAGACGGCTGGAACCCGGAGGAAATTACCAACGGCCTCGTTGGCATTCGTCTCGGCGGAGAGGGGTGCTGCGTGGAAGTGCACAGCAACAAGTTCACCGACTGTGTAATTGGTGCCGCAGTGGAAGCCGCAGCATCGCCCGTGTTTTACGAGAATGCCATCGTAAGTCCTGTGGATGCGGGGGTGCTGGTGACGGGCCCCGCACCGCATGCCGTGGTACGTGACATCACCATTGAGCGATCAGACGGCGCAGGCATTGTGGTCAAGGACGGCGCGCTTGCATCACTGAAACGGTGCACCATTACGGATGCCATGGTCGCGAGCGTGGTGGTGGGCAGAGGACCAACGCTTACGACTGGAACCGACGCTAGCGAAGCTTCAAGAGGACAAAGAGAAGAGCCCATGTTCACGGACTGCACTTTGGCAGGTGCCGCGTGCGAAGTCCTTGTCGACGCTAACTACCGCCTAGAGACAGAGTCAAACGTGGCGCGCCGGCCTCTGCTTTATGGCCTCGTACATCTCGACCCAGCAGCCGTAGGAACCACCGCCCGCACTGAGGGAGTAACCGACATGAGGTCCCGTGCTCCCGTCCGACTCGAGTCGTGCCGGATGGGGGGACCACAGACGCGTCAGTGCGTCGTCGCGGTGCGCGGTACTGTCGCACTCGTGAAATGTACATTGACTACTGGACATCCTGTGCAAGGCCCTCACGGTGTTGGCAAGGTAGACGGCGCTGCCCTAGACGACCGACGGCCAGAGCAGTTCGACCCTCCCGAAAAGAAGCGGCGGGCTCGAATCCCCTCGGATGCCCTCGGAGAGCAGACCAGAAGGATCGATTCTCACAGCCCCGACCGCCCTTCCAGCAGGCACGCGCCGTCTACGAGTCAGGGTCACGGAAAAGACAGCGCTGTGAGAGCATTGGTGGGCGTACGCCTTGCCGCCTCCCTGAGCCCCGGCCTGGGCGTGGTGGCTCACAGCAGCGAGGCCTCCGTCCAGGTATCAGGGTGCACCATTGGTCGCTGCGCCGTGGCCGGTGTGCAGGCCGAGTCGACCGCTACGTGCCACTTGGAGGAAAGCGTCATCACGTCCTGTGCCACAGGTGTCCAATGCACTGCGGCAGCTGTCCGATCCACGCAAGGAATGGCTCTCGGAGAGTGTGCCGATGCCTTGGAAATTACGCCTGAGAACATTATGCTGAGGCGCCTGACGTTACGGGACTGCCCGTCTGTCGGAGTGGAATGCGCAGCCGGAAGCGTCTGCCACATCACGGAATGCCGTGTTGAGCGCTGCGGGGTAGCACTTGCGATCGCAGAACGTGCGCGTGTGGTGTGCCAGGCTTCTCTTTTGGCACACGCACATAGCCACGGCGTCAGTATCGTGGGTCAACCTCATTCTGGCACACGCGTGGAAGGGGCGTACATTAACAGCTGCGGTGGGTTTGGCATTTCTCACACCGCGTTGGCCAGCGGCAACTCCGTTTGCGCCGAGGACCCCGTGATGACGGCTGTGACGACTATGGAGGCGCCCACGCTCCGCGGCTGCGAGGTGCGTTGCTGCACACGGGGATCGGCGTGGCTTGAGGGCCAGCTGAATGTGGTGGAATGCTTCTTCCATGCTCAACCCGCAGCACGCAAGCCGCAAGGACTGCTTTCCCACCTACAGCTTGACATCTTTGAGAGCGATGAGGAGGACGATTTTACGGACTCCCGTCCCAGCAGCACATCCCTCGTGATTCACGGGAAGAGGGCCTACGTTCATTTCTATCGCAGCCGCTTTCTCATGTCAAGCGCGACCAAGGCCCAAGTCGTTGCCAGCGTCGCATCAACGGTGAGGCTGACAGAGTGCTCCCTCGACGGTGGGGATGCGGACGCGACAGTGGATGGCGGGGGTCGTCTTTTGGCCGTGCTGCACGCGCGCTATGTCGCCCTGGAAACGTGTGGTTTCGAACACTGCTGGTCGGCTATCGTGTACGCTCCACCCCCGACTCACCTGCTGCAATCCCACATGGCCGCAGCACCTCTGAAGACGTTGGAGGAGGCGGAGGGAAGCCCATTGCCCACCGCCTCCGCTGGCTGCGATACTGCGTTCGTCATGAAGTCGCCCCTGTCAACCACAACGACGGAAACCGAGGCTGGCGCGCAAGAGCGGTGGCCTCACCGACAGCTGCAGCACGACCAGCACCGAGAGCCAGCCACTCAGATTCACCTCGTGGCGTGTAAGATCGACGTGTCCAACGCAAAAGAGAAGCAGGCCGCATGCGCCTTTCAGAGCGAAACGAATACGTTCGAGTGGGACGTGGGCGAGTCAGGTGCGGGGGCAGCAGTACCTGTGGAGGACGACGCTGCCCAACGCGCGGTCACCACCCGGCGTTTAGGCTTTACGTTGTCCTGTCTCCGCTGCGCTTTCACGGGTGCGATGGCGGGAGCAGCGGAGGCAGGGGGACCCCATAGTGAGCCCTGTGGCCTCGTCGCCCTCGGCCGCTTCTGCCGCGCTGCTGCTTTTCACAGTTGCACCTTCACCGCCGCTCCGCTCGCGCTCGCTCTGAAGCCCTCCCTTCCACGGGTGTCCGAAGTTGATGTTTGTCATTGCACCTTCAGCTCCAATCTGCAAGGGGTGAAGGTATTGGCCGGGGGCGTCACGACGCTGTCTCATTGTCATTTCACGCAACAGAGTGGGCACGATGTCGTCATTCACGGCGGCCACGCAGTGCAGGTACGTGATTGTTATTTTGAAAGGTGCACAGACCCACTCGGCAGCGTTCTTGTGCAATGTACCTGGGCGCACGCCCTTGCTCGCTTTCAGCGCTTTGCCGGGGACCGCTGGTCGATGGAGAGTGCAACAAAGCAACGTGAGCTGGTGCGTGCGTGGCTGGCCAAGGAGGAGGCTCGCAAGAACCGCGGAGGAGTTGCCACACGCGACTGGGCCTTGGAGCGAAACACGTTTGCGGGAGCAAAGACTGGCGTGGCGATTCTCGTGCCTTCTCGCTACGCGACGGAGCCCCTCGCGACGGTGTGTCTTCCGGACTCGGTCCGCCTCACCGACAACGTGTTTGAGCGCTGTGGCACCGGGATGCTCGCGGAGACAGCCGTGGAGAGCGAGGACAAGACGGCGGACGACGAAGAGGCCTCAGCGCAGCGTCGGCCTTCCCAGATCAAACGCGACAAGATGAAGCATGTGCTTGTTCGGGAACTGGGAAATCGCGACATTACGCTTTTAACAAGCGTACAGCGGAACACTTACATCATGAACAGGACGGGCTGTGTCTTGGCAGCAGCGAGCAGCGCGCTGGAGGTGCGGGTGAGTCGCAACACTTTTTCCCAGAATGACGGCAATGGTCTTCGGGTGTGTTGCGGGGCTTCACCAGTGGTGACAGAAAACACCTTTCTCCACCATGACGGGGATGGGAACCCAACCGGTGCTCCCCTTGAGGAGACCGCAACGACCCACACGCAAGACACCACGGCGCTGGAGCTGTCGGAAGAGGTGCTGCGCAACGGCCACGACGCCACGGCAGCTGTCTGTGTGCTGCCAGGTGGTGGCGGTCGTTTCGTCCGCAACGTGTTTCGCGAGAACCTTGTCGCCATGAGCTTCACAGACGTGGCGCATGTCATCACGAGCGATTGCGTCTTCAACGGCAATGACCGTGCCATTCGCATCGCAGCAGACAATGGTGCACCGACAACGGGAGCATCACCTACCTCGCTCAACGTCATCAGCAACACGTTTCTTGGGAGCATCCTCTGCGATGTGCACACCTCCGCCTTCACCAATATCCCCGAGGACAGCGGCGCCGTCGCCAAGGGCAGCAGTGCGAGGACCGAGAACACCGTGCTGCTGGCGTTCAACCGATTCCTCTCCGCCCAGGTACCCGTCTCCCTCTTTGCCCATGACTTTGACTCTGGCAACACCAATTACAAGGGAGCCTTCCGTGTCTACAACAATGTCTTCACGGCCAACGCACAGTGCGCCGTCCGCCTCGCTCGCTGCACCACACTGGACATTGCGCTGGCGTCCAACCTCTTCTTTGGTGTCGGCTTCGGCGTCGTGGTGGGCCCTGAATCGCGGCAGGTGTTTTTGGCTGACAATTACTTTGCACAGCACGCCGCGGCCGCGCTCTCCGTGGTGTCGGGCTCTGCCCTCACCATCCATGGGTGTTGGTTTGTGTGTTACCCAGACCACGTTACCCTCGTGGCAAATCACAGCGCGCAGGTTTCCCTCACGGGCTGCCGTTTCTACTCTGCGCACCGCCTCGCCGGCTCGCCAGACCCGTGCTTGGTGTTTGCCGACCAGTGCAAGAAGGTCCTCGTGTCCCAATGCGCGTTTGTTGGCAAGCAATCTGCCATCTTGGTGGAAGGACGAAGTACCGTGGCCGTGTCGCAGACGCTCTTCAAGGGCAACGAGTCCGGCCTCACCATTCGCAGCGGCGGCAGCGCTCATGTGGACCCCACCTGCCTCTTTACACAGAATCGTTTCTCGGGGGTGCGGCTTTGGCAGGGCAGCCGCGGCGACATCACGCTCCTCAATGGGCATCAGATAGACAACACCGTGCTCGCCATGGGGGAGCACGAGGTGGAGCTGCATGTGGTAGAAAAGGTAACGGGCCCCCTCGCCCCTATCGCGGCCCGCGCCGCTGCCATGCACAAACAACCGGACCCATTCGGCCCGAACCTGGACACATGCGGTGTCGTGGATCTGGAGGAGAGGCTGCTGGGTTACTTTGTGCACGTGTGTCTCGCGCGCGATCACGTGCCCCTGTGGGTGCGGGAGAAAATGAGCGACGTCTCTTCCAGCAAGGCAGCCGGCGAGGGCGACACCGCGGAAGCGCCTTCAGGCCTCCTCTCTCGACTCGTGGCAGCGCACCGGGCCATGGTTGCGGTCCAAGGGGAGGCAGGTGCTGAGGGCTCTGAGGACGCAGAGGGGGGAGAACACCGTACGAAAGACGCAGTGCCACAAGCCGATGCTTCTTCATCACCGCCTGCCACAACCTCAGCAGCCCGCCCAAGCAACGCAGCAGCGCTGACGGTGGCAGAGGACGGCGATAAAAAATCGCGGCGACCACCAAAGAAGGATCCCAACGTCGCACTCACCGAGACCATTCTACAAAACGCAGAGGCGCTCCTAGCAGCATTGGCTGAGACAGCCAACACCATCACAAGCTTGTCCGTCGACTGTGTCAACAACGAGGAAGGCGATGACGCGGAAAGCGTTACCGGTGAGGACAACGATTCTGCGCGATCCCACCACCCCGTAGCACTGTGCCTCGAGTGTCAGACCACCGCCGACGTACCGCGTCGTCTTCCCTCACAGGCAAACGCCCCTGTGAGCACCTCAGAGAGCATCTCCGTCTTGGACGTGGTGGACAAGATCCTCGGCACAGTGGTTCAGCGGAGCGAGGCGCAACGGTTGGACAAGGCAACGCGGGCCGTAGGTGCCACACAGTCAAGGGGTCAGGAGCGGAAACTCTCCTTGGGCAACGAGGGCACCCCAGCCAACGCCGGCGACGGCTTCCCAATGGTCCTGCCTCACATGCTCGACGCTACCGTGGGGCCGTCCCGGTCTGCGGGGCGTAGCACGGAGGACACTTTCCGCATCCAACCGGACGGCAGCCCGAGCCGTGAAGACATGAGGAGTGAGCGCTCCCTGCGCCGCTCTCACATTGCCACCGAGGAGGCGCAGCGGCGTAATGTGTGGGATCCGTACTTTGCACGCACCCGTAACGCTGTCCCAAATGACGGGTCCTTCGCGGAGGGAGACACCCATACCTTCTCCCTTGGTCGGCAGGGCCGACTTGGGAAGAACGCCGCACAGCAGTCCCTCGGGGACCGTCATCGGTCTGTCGCACAACCGCGCGGAAGCGAAACACCTCTGCGGCGTGTGAAGCAGTACTATCCCATTAAAAGTGAGCGTCTTTGCTACACCGTCTGCCCCGTCACGCGAATGCCTCCGCGGCACAAGTCCCTGCAGGCGTACGCGCTGGAACGTCGACGGAGGGAGCGGGCCAACCGACGAGCACGGCGCACGCGCGCGTCCCCGGTCTTGACGCTAGACGACGACGGCGTGCTGCGACGCACGACCGTGTGCCGCTCCTACGGGTGCGAGGAAGGGCTCGAGGTGGACATGGACGCCTCCTTTTCTGCCTTGTTCCCTTCTTACCGCCGGGAGCGTGTCCTCTTGACAAGCGACATTGGATTTCATCTCTTTTATAACGAGTTCTGTCTCTTCGCGGAGGAAGAGGAGGCACCGCATGCGCCCGTGCTACGCGCCTACGAAGAGGAGGAGCCTGTAGCAGCCGAAGGTGCCGAACTCTCTCAGTCAGGGCAGCGGCAGCGTGCTTCAGAGAAGGAACGCAGTACGGCATGGGCTCGCTTCTGGGAAGAGGAGGACCAGCGACGCGCGCAGGACGCAAGGTTTCGTGGCAGCCTGGCGGGCTCGCCACACACTGGTCGCACACATTCATCTCGGCGCTCCTCGACGGCGGTTTCCATTCCTCCCCCGCAGAGTACTCTCGTGCCCGAAGGCGACAGCGAAGCGTCCATGGCACCATCAGCGGTAAGCGCACACCACA
Organism: Herpetomonas samuelpessoai; assembly: GCA_030849835.1. NCBI lineage: Eukaryota > Euglenozoa > Kinetoplastea > Trypanosomatida > Trypanosomatidae > Herpetomonas > Herpetomonas samuelpessoai. The sequence goes on along the minus strand of JASAOC010002109.1, from coordinate 94,431 downwards.
ACAGCGAAGTGCGAGAGGAAGAAGGAGCAACGAGAGCCCAGCCTCCCTCGACGAAGGTCGAGCCCAAGGCACACGCCAGAAAACGAGCAGGCACACGTGACGCGGACAAGGAGTCTTCAGCGCCATCGAAGAAGCCACGGAAAGCGAAACGCGGTACATCGGTCAAATCAAAGACCAAGAAGACAACAAAGAAGAAGGCAAGCGCTCCATCAGACAACGCAGCAGCGATAGAACATCCGTTGGTGTCAACCGCCAGCAATCATGTAGTGGGAAGGGAAACCGTCGCAGAGTCTGTCGCACCGCCCGCGTCGCCACCCATCCTGTTGACCAAAGCCAGCTTTCATGGGCAAACTGAAAAGCCCCCATCCACCTATCCTGTTAAGCTCCCACCATCCATCACAGAGAGGAGCCATGACAAAAACCCTCTGCTACCGAGTACAGGGACAACCAGCTCTGGCTTTACGCTTGTACAGCTGCAGCTGGTGCATCCAGAGAGCCCTCTAGGCAGAGATCGAGACACGCAGTCGCCGCTGAATCGAAAAGACGTTTCCTCCGAGGCAGCTTTTGCGCGAAGTGGGGTGCTGGGTAGGAGTGCCACCTCGTCTTTGCTTGGCTCCACCGCCTCTGGTCCTCACGTCGTGACGACCATGCAGCGCGTCCGCGGGGACAGCACACGCACAAGCACGCGGGGCAACAGTGGCCACAACAGCCCACGAAGCAGCGGTGCGGCGGTCCCTTCCGTGACACCATCGAGCAACCGATCCGCATCGGCCAGTGCCGCCCTCCCACGTGCAGGCAGCGGAGACAAGGAGAATGTTTCGGACAGCAACAAGTCGGAGGATTCCACAGTGCCAATGGATACCGTGAGAGAGGGCCCTGTGGCGGTCGCTTCCGCGTCCTCGCGATCGCTCGTGGCGTCAACGCATCTAGGGTCGTCCTCGACGTCCTCTGGCCGCCCTCCACGATGGCGAAGAGACAGCACCGCCGAGGCCGATGACGACGGTGTCACCGCGCTAAGCCTCGACGAAGAGGTGAGACAGCGGAAGTGGCGAGAAACGAAAACGACTGTACCTGCCCTCGGTAAGAGTGGTCTACCCGTGACCGCCGCCTCCTCGTTACGCCCGCCCTTGGGCCGACCGGCACCGCGTCCCCGCGCTGAGAGTGAGGTGGTGGCTTCGCTGACGGAGGCACCTGAGCTGCACAGCGACGGCAGCCAAACGCTCTGGGATGCGGTGAGTTACCTCGTGTGCAAGAGCGATCCGTCCTTCCGCAAGCACACCGAGTCCGCGGCCAGCCGGAGTGGCACCACACGGCCGTCCTCCCGGCTACCCAGCGAGCTGCCTTCGGTGCGCTCAGTCCTTTCCGCAGAAGAGGCTCGTCCTTCGTCGAGGAACAGCGACGCTGGGAGCTTGGTGCAGGAAGCGGATGACATCCTCGCACTGCTCCACTGGCTCGCGGAGCGGCGGCGCTTCATGGATCCAGAGACGTACACGTCGGCGTTCGACACTGTCATGCGTGGCACTGCGAATATGCGGCCCTTCACAGCGCGACGCGTGCCTCACAACGCCGAAGCCACACTTGACAACCCTTTCAACGCCGCGGATAGTGGTGAATGCACCGTTTATATTCCTCTTGTTGAGGACGACGTCAAGCACGTGGGTAGTAATGGTGCAGGTCAGTCGCTCCTGAACGACGCTGCCACTACCGAGGAAGCTCCGGCAGGTGGCACGTGGCGCGTACGGTGCATCCGGGCGTGCGTCGTCCCGGGCCGCGGCATCCTCGCCGTGAGTGTGGTGGAGTTGCCCCTCGAAGACATCCCTCCACACCCTTCTGGGGACGACATCAGCGCCTCCTTCCACAAGGCGCGCTGTCGGATGGCCCGGGAGCTGCAGGCGGCCCATCCAGATGTCATGGCGGACGCACAAAGCATCTACGGGCAACGGGAGCGGTCGCTCTCGGCCACTGCCGCACTGATCGCCGCGGGGCTGACACGTCGCGCAAGCCGTCTGGTAGCAGCACGGGCAGTCGCTGAGGACTGTGCAGGAGACGCACCATCACGCGCTGAGAACAGTCTTCCGGGAGCATCAAACGCCACACTGCAACATGCGCTGCCCCTCCTTCCTGGCACACAACACAACCTCACAAATCCGTTTCGATTCCCCTCTGTCGTCACACCGACACCCACCCCGGCGGACGCGCTGTCGTACGAGGAACTGCAGCGAAGGCTCCTGGGCCAGGCCTCGACACCGGTCAGACAGAGAGGGGACCCGTTGTTGTTCTCCCGCGGCTCCCCAGCTCCTTCTCATCATCACCAACAGCAGCCGCACCTGAAGCACGAGAAAACGCGCGGTCAGAAGGCCCGCCCGCATCGAGTAGGCGCCATGCATGGACCAGCCGCGCATGCCACGGGCACCACCGCACCTCCTCCGGAAAAGAGCATGGTCGTCTTTGATCCCGCCAAGCCAGCCGCCACAACGCCCTTTAATGTGGCAGCCGAGCAGCCGTACGCCTTCCGACAGGGATTCCTCTCCACGCGATGAAGGAGCGGGCACTGGTCTCACTACTACCAACAGGTGACGAATGGGCACAAGTGTCATACCTCAATATTTTCTTCCACATCTCATGAAAGCGTTCACTTTGCCTACCGCGTTTCGGCTCCTTTTTATTCATACATCCACGGAATTTCATACGTTCGCTTTGTTTACTCCTTCTATCCGTTAACCACGCCTCAGAAACAAAGCAGCATTGGGTGAATCCGCATGTGATGCACGGCCCCGAAAGACAACTTCCGTCAATAACTTCGCGGCTGAAGGGTCGTGGAGGAAGTGGGATAACGGTTCCTCGGCATTCTTTCTGAGGGGGGAAGGAGGCACATTCATGTGTCACTTCCCAGGCCTTGTGCGACACTTCACATGCACTGCATCCTCCCAGCGACACTCACAAAAGACAATCCTCTCTTCATTTTCAATTCGTCACCTGGGTTTAAGTCGCCTTCGACTTCTTTTGAAAGAAAAGTTCCATTCCATCTTTTTTTTTTTCTTTAAGGGACTAGAATTTCTCGCTGAGGTCGTCGTTGAACCCGTGTCTGGGACTGACCAAGGCACCTGCTTGTGTCTTCATTCGCACTTTCTCTTTGAAAGAAAGGAAAGAGAAACCATTTTCTTTCTTCCTCTCTACCACCTCATCTACAAAAGAGATCGTCATGAGTGGCGCTATTGATGTGATAAAGCTGCTCACGGTGGCGTATGGCGGGAGCAAGGAGGAGCGTACGGCCGCGACGCAGCAGCTGGAGGCAGCCTTCTCCTCTGCAGACGCCCCGCAGCTCCTTGTGACGCTGGTGCAGAGTGGGCTGAACCCTTCCCTGCCACCGGAGCAGAGCCTCTCCGCTCTCATCTACGCAAAGAACTGTCTACTCCACACAGTACCGGATAGCGTGCTGGCAGGCAGCCCTGCGATGCTTCACGAGATGGAGCGGCTCCTCTTCCAAGGGATCTTTGCTGTCCCAGAGTCCCATCGCCGCATCATCTGCACGATTGCCATGACACTCATCAGCGGGTTTGAGTGGAACTTCCTGGGGGAGCTTATGCCAATGATCGTCAGCGAGAGCGCGACCCTCAAGGCACAATTCGAGGCTGCCGCGAGCGGAAACGCCCAGCGACCTGGACCGGAAGCAGCGGAGCACAGCCTCGCCGCACTTCAGCTGCTCCACACCTACACGCAACGCTTCAAGACGCCTGGTCTGGAGCCGATGGAGCTGAAGCTTCAGGTGAGTAGCGCGCTCGTGGAGGCACTCCCTGTGTACCTTGGCTTCTCGGACTTCCGCGTGTCACGGTACGTCTTCAAGGTCATGGAATGCGTGGTGGAGAATGCATTGCAGTTGACAAAAGAGAAGGACATGCCATCGAACGCCCTGGACGAGTGGTTCGCGCAGATGGCCGTGTTCCCTGAGCAATTCTACCAGGCCGCTTTTGCCGCTGGTGGGAAGACGTACGAGGAGTACGTCAAGTGCGTGAAGCGAATCGCAATGATCGCGTTTAGCGTCATGAATGATGCGACCCGGCGCAAGAAGGCTGCTCCCCTTGCCCAGCATTTTTTGAAGGCAAAGATAGCCAATCGCTTTCTCGAAGTATGGCGCCAGTGGCTGCAGTCCTGCGTGGCTTCCTACGCGAACAAGGCCAACAACGCCAGTGAGCTTGCGAACATTCACAAGGACAGCGAGATGTTCGCCATGCGGTTCCTCAAGATGTGCACCCTGGACGAGGCGCTTTACAAGGCGTATCTGCGGCCCCATGCCATCGCCATTGTTGAGCAGCTCTTCTTTCCCTACCTCTGCTACGGCGAGGAGGACGAGGAGATCTTCAACGACGAGGACAACCTCTCTGAATACGTGCAGTACATGGTGGAGGAAGGCTTCGGCAACGGTGAGCTATCCCAGAGACAGGCGGCGTCAAACGCGATTCTCGCCTTGATTGGTGGAAAGAAACCGTTTCACGAGTCGGGCCCCATCCTGCAAGAGGTCCTACAGGTGCTGACCACAGGTCTCTCGTTAGAGACAAACGAAGCCAACTTCCCGCGCATCTTTGGCTTCCTGCAGCTCCTCTCGATCCTGCGCAAGTACCTGCGGCAGATGCCGGAGGTGTGGAACGGTCAGATGGCCCAGGTTCTGATGCAGTTCGTCGCCCCACGGCTGCACCCGGACATCCCGTTTGTCGCCCTCCGCTGCAAAGCCGTTGTGGTGTGCCAGCGCTTCAGCAAGGTGCCGATGCCAAGCGAGGAGGACTTCGGCTCTTTCCTTGGCATGATGTGTGCGCTCGTGCAGGACAAGGATGTCCGCATTCGTCTCGCAGGCGTAGACGCCATGTGCACCCTTCTTGAGATGCGCAAGGCGCGGCCGTACTTGAAGCCGATCCTTGTGCCCCTTGTCGAGGAATGTATGGGCTTTCTGAATCGCGTTCAGACCACGTTCGTCCCGACGGTCATTCTCCACCTGACCACCCATTTCGCCCCAGAGCTGACGCCGGTGATGGGCCGACTGGGCGGGGTGCTGGTGCAACACTTCCTGGCCACCGCGTTCGACCTCCAGCAGATGGAAATCGACTTTGACGGGAACGAAGGCGACATCACCCGTTTCGACCACGCGGCTGTCAGTGCGGACTCGCTTCTGAGTGCGATTCTGACTGTGGTGCTGTCATCCCACAACAACAGGGAGGCATTTCTTGCGATGCGGCCGGAACTGATTCGTCTTCTCCGCACGGTGCTGAGCAACCCTGAGTCCTTTGACTTCATGGACAACACGCTCCTGATTTACCTGCACGTGGTGAACTTTAGCGCGAACGATATTCCGCAAGAGCTGTGGGATCTTTTGCCGTTGCTCTTCCAGACCATTGACTCTGGGGTCGGTGTGGATTTCTTTGTGAGCATTGAGGAGGTGCTCGACAACTACATTTCTGGCGCGACGGTGCAGTACATGACGAATGCGGAACTCATGGAGGCAACCCTCCAGGCGTGCGCCAAGATGCTCGTTGGCGGCACCGTCTGCGACCCCGCCTGTCATATTGCTCCCTCGCAGCTGTTCGACGCGATGTTGCACCAGGCCAAGGGCTGTGCAGAGCACCCGGGGCTCATGGACGCGTACCTGCCACGCGTGATGGGCACGCTGCTACAGGCGCTGGTGCACCCTGACTACGCGGCGTCCGAGGACTGCCGCGAACGCATCTGGATTATCGCCGCGCTCATGGACTGCTTCTACTACAACGCCGCACTCGCGCTCGACACACTTCTCCAGCTCGGCGCGTACCCGCAATTCTTTGACGGCTTCTTCTACTTCTTTCGAGGGTGCCTCCCAGGGTTCGCTGACCTGGCTGCGCACGCGCCGGCGGCCGCCACAACCGCCGCTAACGGCAAAAAGAAGAAGACAAAGCGAGGCGCCAAGAAGCAGGGCCCCGCGGACGAGGCACAGCTGGTGGTGGAAGGTCTCTCGATCCTGACACGTAAGGTCATCGTCCTTGGTCTGTCCTCCCTGCTTTCGTACCTGCTCTCTCCCGCCACGGCCAACGCACCGACGCCGCTGGCCGAGTGCCGTGACAACTTCATTGCGCAGCACGAAGCCAAGGCGGTCGCCCTGGTACAGTACTGCCTCTTTGAAAACGAAAGCAAGTACGCGGCGCGCTGCAAGTTGTCGGAGGAGAACTTGGTCAAAATTCGTTCCGGGGAGGCTGGCGAAGACGATATCGCGGATGTGGACCTTGGGGAGGAGGAAGTGCTTGGCATCGACGGCGGCGACGACACAGGCGGTTTGGTGGGCGACGACGCCGCGGACGACGCGTACGAGGACCTCTCTGAAGTCGATGATTGGGACGAAGACGGGGGCGAAGCGGGCGGTGGCATCCCTGGCGCCGAGCCTGACGAGGGCGATGACTACGAAAGCCCCATTGATAACCTTAACGAGGTCAGCGTCTTCACGGCGTGGCTGTCCACGCTGCCGCAGCTTCCCCCACAAGTGCAGCAGCAGGCGACAGGCGTGCTGCGTCCCGAGGCCGACTACGCCCGTGCAACGCAGGTAGCGGGACGGTATCGGGAGCTGTGCCTGGAGCTGGAGTCCGCTATGGAAGAAGACTATCGCCGGCGCTCCGAGGTGGCACCCCAATGATGAGGAAAAAAACAGTATTGAGTGGGTCTCACAGATGAGCGTCACGCATCAGTGCATTGTTCTTCCTTCCATCCATTTTTACTTGAAGTGTTGATTCTACTGATCTTTTTGTTGTTGTTGTTGTTGTTGTTCTCTTAACAATACTCGCCTAACTCGATTAAATACATGGTAAGATTCACTTTCTTTGGAGGCATACCGCCAGCTACGGAGCCCGTTGAAACTATCCAGCACACAAACACGGAATAAATGAAAAAAAAAAAAAAAAGTACCTTTGAGGACCCGTCTCTTCCTTCCTTATTCTCTGCGCAAGGAGATGGAAGGCAGGACGGTAGTTTCTGTTTTGTGTAAAGGCTTTCTTCTTCACATAGTAAGATGGCCGACAAACAGAGAGAAGAAATGCGAGCAGCCCCTCACCAACCTTGATGAAAGGATGCCTTCGAGAGAGGAGAAACAACGTCTACTACCGTTCGGTTCCACTGAAGGCGTGTGAAACGGTCTTGTAGAAATATTGATCACCAGGATGCTTCTTTAACCTATCTTCGCGTTCTCTTGTCTCCCATTCTTCTCCTCGATATTTTTTCTTTGTTGGCTGGTGTGATCACAATTCTCGTGTAATGGACAACAATTCTTCCCTTCCAAATCAAAGGGTTTCCTTAAAGGCAAGAAGAAGCGGTGGAAACCGGAAATAAGAAAAGAGGGGCAAAGAGAAAGAGAGAGAGAGAGAGAGTAAGGTATTCATCCACTAGCGTACCTTGCCTCTCAGGAGAGTGTTTTTCTTCCCTTTCTCTGAGCCTTTGATCGCTTTTTCTTGTCGTTGTCCCTTGCCGCACTGACTCCGTCCTGGAGTTTGCTCTTGTTTTTTTTTTTAATCCTTCGTTACTAAAACAGAAAAACTTTGTAATTCAACTATACCACGGTATCATCTCTCCCCACGTTTAGTTTTACTTCTTCTTCTTCCACTCTTTTTTTTCTTTCTTGCTCGCTTGCTCAAGTGCTCTTTCTTTCTTCTGCACATCTGCTCCTGTGACATTTCGTTCTCCCAGACGAGCAAATCTGAGGAGTACAGCAGGCACATGGAACAGGCGGCAGACGCGTATATATAATATATATTCTTTTTCGACCATTTTCTCAAGTTGGTTTTGGACGAAGAAAAAAAAAGTAGGTAAGACTGCGTGGTGCAGCTCGAGGCTTGAACCTTGAATCTAGTTCAAGGGAGGCGAAGGAACCTGCGCAATTATCTGTCAAGAGTAACCGTGTTTTTCCCCCCTTTCCCGCCCACTCTCCCACTCTCCCACTCTCGAAATTGCGGAGAATAGACGGTGGAAATTCATTTCGCTCCCTCGGTGGCATTGCCCATCTTCTTCTCTTTCGCGTCACCTCAGGCATTCCTCCTTCTTTTCTTCCGCTTCGTTGATTGACTTCGTATCCTCGCTGGATCATCACCATCTTGGTTCATAAAGATTTCCCTATTTGCCTGATTTTCCGCACGTTTTCTTCTTGCTAATCCTTTTCTTTTTTCTTTTTTCTTTTTCTCACCTGTGCTTCTCTTACCTCTTCGTGGCGCAACTTTCACCTTCCCTCCTCCTCCACCGGGTTCTTTCATCATCCCTCCTACATTTAAGATCTTATAACCTGATTTGATCCCTCCCTTCTCCTCTTCTTCGTCACCGTTTTCCCCTCAAACGTCTACTTCCTTACCTCTTTCGGAGTTTGTTTTTTTATTATTATTATTGTTGTTCGGCGCTTCTTTTTGGGTGTCCCTTTGTCAACAGAACCGGTTGGTTTGACTTTCATCTTACCCTTTTCACTGGTGCTCTGTTTTCTTTCTTGTTGTTGTCTTGCCGCCGACACTACTGCCGTCCTCCCTTCCCTTCCCTTCCCTTTCTTTTTTATTTCTCATTTCTTCAAGCTCTTTCGCTTCGCGACTTCACTTCCGCTTCTCTTTCCTGCGAAGGATTTCCTGCGTTTTTTGGTGTCATTGCTTTTGCTTGCAGTGGTCACATTTGTGTCCCGTTGCCTTCCTAGCACCCTCTCATCTTGTGGAACCACCTCCTTGGCTACCAGACTTCCAGCACGTTGCTCGTGTGTCGATTCACGCAGACAACCGTATCCCCCCGGGAGGCTTCCAAATGGGTAGTGCTGTCTCCCAGCACAGCCACAGCAGGATGGGCCCCTCCTCAACCCGGCCCTCCCCGCCCCCTGAAGGTATACGAGGAAAGAATGCTAAGCAGCTCCTTGAGGGCGACAGGAAGTCCGACATGAGCGACTGCACAGTAGACCAGAGCTCACACTGCCCCGCCGTCAGCTCGCGATACGACGGGAAGTCACGACAGCTGTCTCCGGGTAGTGCAACGGGTGCTTCCCCCTTTGCGGAGACCCCAAGAAGGCTGACTGCTACTAGTGGTCACCGTGCCTCTCTGACGTCTGTGATACCGCGGGACCACCCTAGTGCCCAAGTACCACGCGAACCAGAATCTGCGGGTACGCTGCGTAGCTCTTTCCTCGAGCTGCGCGTGAGCTCTGTCGACAGCACCACAATACCACCACTTAAACCGGGTGCACACAAGAAGTCTAGCCTCCATCCCTCTCACTGCAGTGGGAGCCTCAGCGCGCCGCCGGCGCTCGGCGTGTCCACGTCGGCGTCGGTTGGCCTTGCTCTGTCTGACACGTACGGCGGCAACTCACGGTCCATTCCCCACGACGCCGGCACGACTTCTTCGTTGGCGCTCCTTCCTTTTGACGGACCATCGCCGTACAGAGTGACGGGAGCAACCGCTGGCAGCCCCGCTGGCAGCCCCGCTGGCGGAGAGAGCGAGGATGAGCACGACGGCGACAGTCTCTTCTCGTTGGAGTCGACCGATAGCGGGACCGCCTGCCCATTCGGCGCGGACGGAGAGGCCCCTCGTGCACACTTCTTCCCTTCCTTAGTTCGCACCAGCGGCGATTACCAGCGCCCATTACCGTTACTGACACCCCTGCGGAGCACGGGCACCCCCGCTCTGCAATCGTCAGCAAGTCAGAACTCCCTCAGTGTCACTTCCAAGCCCGTGACGGAGGTCACGGGCAGTGCAGCCGTCACACGACAGGAAACCCTCTGCGCCTCACCTCCCCCAGCGCTCTCTGTGCCAGAGCGGTCCGTCCAGGCGATGCTGAATGAGGCCTTGTTGAATGCCAGCTTCGACGCCCGCGCCACCGACCACCCCGAGTCCCGCGCACGCCTAGAGGAAAAAGTGCTCGCCCAAATCACGGAGCGAGGAATTTCTTTGCCCCTTCCTACTTCACGAGGGAGCTGGAGCGCCAAGGCGGAGAGCAGCACCGTAGACAGTGCCGTGTCGTTCCCCTTCTCGCCACGTCCGTTCACTGCACCCTTAGGATCCATGGATTCCTCCGCTCACGCAGGCGCATTGCCGGCGTCTGGCTCACGTACGCACCTCTCCTCCACCCCGACGCCCTCCACCGCCGCCTTTCCTCTCTCAGCAAGCGGCGCCGGGGACAACCCACTCGCGATGCCTGTCAGTCGTGCGAGCTTCGCCGAGAACGACCTAGAGAATCCTCTCTCCCTCTCCGCCTCTCCCTCGAGCGGACCTCTGGCGGCCGCTTCTGGCAGGAGCGACTCTCTGTACGACACTTCTATGGACAACTTTGTCCTCTCCGTCGCACAGCACCTGGGGGAGATTAAGCAGGTCCGAAGGAGCGTTGTGCCCCGGTACTTTCGCGGCATGTCGCGTGATGGCATTTCAGACTCGGCACGCACGCGCGGCTCCCTCATGTCGGGCAGCAGCGTGGCCTCGTTCTTGTCCTCCCCACGCCGTCGCCGCGTAACTTTCCACGAGTACGAAACGCGTGACGGGGTCGACGTCTTTTCCAGTCGCAGCGCAAGCGAGCACGTGGACAGCACCTCACCCACGCCACCTCCGGCCCTATCCAGCGAGCCCTTCGATACCTTCAGCAAGCCGCACTACGCCCTCGCAGAGGGACGGCTCTTCTTGCGTGGTCCCTTCCAGGAAAGCAACCCCTCCTCGAGCTCTTCGTCCCCTGTGAACTCAGAGGACAATGGGCACAGCAGCGACAATGTGGCGCAGGACAGCCCTGGCACCCACTGTCTCGAGGACCTGGCGACCTCACCACCGCTGCCCAGAGCTGCAGCACCGTCACACCCCTCCCCTCGCCGTTCCATCCTGGTGCGCAGCAGCGGGAGCTCCTCGTCGTCTTTGAACTCGCCCGCCGTGCCGTCCCCTCCCACTACGGGTGCGGCCACGGCGTGGGCCTCGCAGCGCTTGGTGAACCTTGACCGTGAGGCAACCGCCCCTACATCCCCCAAGACCATGACTGTCCTGCCCTCCCACAGCCGCGCATCTGTTGTGGTTCAGGTTCCTTCATCTGTCGAGGCGCCACCTGAGACCGCGTCCGGTGCCTCAGGCCTTACAAGCGACCCAGGCCACGCCACAGGGGCTGTCGCGGCCTCGAGCTCTGGCCTGGAGCGCTCACTACCCGATCACGTCCGCAGCAGCAGTTGCCCTTTGCTACGTGACATCAGCGCAGCGTCCATGGCCAGCGGGGGCGGCCCTCTCTGTCTACGCGCGATACCGCCGGCGCCCCCTGCGATGCCACGCCCAGATCTCTCTGAAAAACAGATGAGCTCTCCGCACCTCTCCTGTCACACCGATGAAAACTTGCTCACGTCGACGGACGAAAGTGCTGGAAGCCCGGCCACTCTCTCCAGCGCGCCGATGCCCGGATCCCCATTCGTGTCATCCCCACGTCGTCATCCCTGGCAGCGCTCCTCCACTCCCGCCATTGTGGAGGCTGCGCCCCGCAAGCGTCTCACGGGCTTCTCCCCTGTAGAGGAGCTGACGTCAAAGCGTTCCATGGGGCCGCTGCCTCCGGTTCGAGGCGGCCGGAAGGGACACGCTGGCTCGCTGCGCACCAGTGGCGCGGAGGACAGCAACGCTGCCTCACTCTCCCGCTCCACCTCTACGTCTACCTCACCTGTGGTTGTCTTCAAGGCGATCACACCCGCGACGGTGCCGCACAAGGACCAGCTAGCGAAACGCGCCTCCGAGGATTACCTCCTCTTCACCCAGGTGCGTCTCGGATTTCTCACATCGCTCAACGCCCTCGACGAGGAGGAGGAAGGAAATTGAGTGCCACGGCTCTCGAAGACCGTCAGGAAGGCAACACGGTCACGCAGCGCTACATGTCTGATAAAAGAGCGCCAGAACCAATTATTCGTGGAACTATGGAACGTCCGGTGAGCAACCGGCAACGTGAATCACTGTCTTCTCAGTCTCATGTTCATTGTATAGACGTGAAACGTTGTTGTCGCCGCAGCCGCTATACATCTCGCGCCCCTTACCTCACTGGAGTCCTGCAGATCAAAGACATCGTTCTGCAAAAGACAAAAAAAGCATTTCAGAAGACGTTTCCTTTTTTTTTTTGTCTCCCTTCCTCCACCTCCCCACCTCATTACCTCACCATCCCAGCATCGCTATCTCATTCCCACTCCGCGCCGTCAACCAGCCTTTTCTTTCAACTGTGTTTTTTTTTTCTTTTGTTGTTGTTGTTGTTGGGTGGGTGAGTGTGTGCGGCTTTTTTTCACTTTATGCTCCTATATTGCTTCTCCTTGCTACACAAAAGAAATAATTAAAAATTTAAAATGTTCTCCCCTCTAGTTTGCTTTTTCATCCATGACGTTGTCCCTCGTTCCTATCTCTTCACCTTTCACGCAGCCTCCTTTCCTTCCGGCTCTGTTGGTCCTTCCTCCAAACAACCTCCTTCTTATTCCTTTCCATTTCCTCTCAATATCATCGCTTTTGAACTCCCTTTCATTGGCTCTGTTCGTTCATGTTTCCCCTCTGCATCGACCTTTTTTTTTCTTTTCTTTTTTTTACTTTCCTGTAACTTCGGCTTTTCTTTCCCTTCACTTAGGTGTCACGCATCAAAGAACGTTGGAACACTGATGCAGAGCACTGTGCAACTTACAAAAACTTGCAGTGCTCTTCATAATAGCATTCAAACCTTTAGGTACGATAAACGCGTACGTCCTCTCACCAGCATAGAAGACATGAAACTCTGAAAGCAAAGGAGGAAAAGGAAAAATCGTTTCACATGTCATGACGGATCGGAACAGCGACAAAACGCGTGTGCTCATTGTGTCTCAACCGAAGGCGTCTAGAGATGTGCGGCACGACGATAAGGAAGGTGAAGCCCACCTCGGTGGCCAGGCTCTTCAAAAACGACAGAGATTTTGAACGAATGAGAGAACAACAAGGATTTTCGTTGGAACCGTTGAAATGACGTAGTGGCATACGCAGGTTGCAAAGCGTGCACTGCTCTCCTTTCGGTCGGACAAGGATTGTTTCAGGAGTCGTCCTTGTCGACCCATTTTCTTTCTTCCGTTGAGTCCTGCTTTTATATTTAATCTCCTTTCTTTCAAAAGGAACAAAAAAAAAAAACTGTGGCTTTTCGGCACGACAAGGATGAGAGAAATGAGTGCCATCACCACCTCTACATCAACCACAAGCGGTGTCGTCGGGCCACACGGTCGTTCATTTGCGGGAACACTTTACATTCTTCTCCTCCTTCCTTTTTTTCACCTTTACCTTTTCTTTGATGGATTCTCCATTCATTTCAGCGATTCTTCACTATATTTAAAAGTCTCTTTTTTTTTCTCGCTTTCTGGCTCCATCTTGAGGCCCCTACTACTATCTTTCTCTTCTTCTTTTTTTTTTTAAATGTTCAGTGATCATGCGTGTGTTTCCCCATTTTTCCTTGCCCGTTATAACTCCGTGGTGCTTCCCTGTTTTTTCCACTTTATTGTCTTCACCTGGGTGATTTCCTTGAGGTTTCCGCGATCCTCTTTCATGCGTAGGGCACGCACACTCTTCCGTGGGGACCCAAACTTCGCAAAACAACTAGCCATGGGAGAAGCTCTTCCCTCGCTCCTTTCTTTCCACACTTGGATGCACATCCAAGATACTGGTCAGGCATCACAAGAGTGATTTTGGATAGACCTGAAAGTCAATGTGCTGTTGAACATGAAGAATGAAGAACTTCCAAAAGTTGTAAATATTTGTCACTACCAAATCGTGAGAGGTAGCAATGGCGTAATGCCAGCAGACAGAAGTATAAGCATTCAGGCTGTGTTCACACAAACATTCCCTCCCCAGCGTTTCCGCCTCGTGCGCTTGATTCTCGGGTGAACAGCTGCTCGTTTTTCATTCTTTTTTGGTGAGTTTGCGAGTGCGTTATGTCTCTGTCTTAGAGAAAGACGTCTTTCTCCCTCTCCTCCTTATTCATCGTCTCCCTCGCGCTGTGTGCGCAGCTGTGCGCCTTCTTTCCGTGCAGCGGAGTAGCACGAAGCTGTGTACATCCTTTGGCATTCCGCTCACTAAAGAAGACGCGTGCTCCCTTCCTTCCTTCCTTCCCCCACCCCTCTCTCTTTCTGCTGCAGGTGCGACGTCACTGTCTTGGCGGACTTCCCTCAAAACCTAAATGTACTCCTTTGGCTTTTCTATGGATACTGCTCACTTTTGTTTTTAAAACATCTCCCCTTGCTGTGTAACCGTTCGTCTCGTTTATCCTCGCTCATTCCACACCCTATCCTGGACTAATATAATATTGATTTATTTATTTTTCGAAAGACTGCAAACAGAAGAATGGGCTATATCTGTATTCATTGAAATTTACACGACTCTCTTGTAACAATATCCTTTGTTCACGTTTCTGCGTCTAGGAACGCGAATAAGTATGTGTTTCTGTTTCATCGAACGTAGAACGTTTAATTCTTCATACACCTGCAACGATCGCAGTGCAACCTGCTCAATACGAGGAACTGAAACTACATGACTTGGAAGAAGAAAAAAAAACAGGGTGGGAGAAACCGATCCAGTAAGAGTGTGCGAAGGCTCGTCGCCTTCGCATTTCGCGTCGGCCACTCTCCTCACGCAAAAGCACCGTGTCTACGAAAGCAAAATACTGTCTCCTCGAGCACTCACAGTACATGTGCTTTCTCGCGTCCCCCTCCCCCACCCCTCAGAAACAACGCACGTGGGGAGTCACGGAATGGTGTGGTAAGCAGATGCACCTCGTAAAACGGCTCTTTCAAAGTGACCAACTACTCCGCGCACAGTCGCTGGACCCATGCCTCTGCGCACATCGTGCGTTTCCTCTCTTACACCCACATCTCTCCTCTCTTGATGCACGAACGTAGGTGCCTCCGAATCCATCGTGGATTGACGAGCTCGACTTCAAGAAATATAATTTTTTTAGCGTTCAGTGCACGTGGGCAGCTTTTCGTTTCACGTGAAGTACTTCCACGGAGCTTGTGTGCACGAGGCATCCCTATCCCTTTCCCTCCCAAAGCCGTGCGTCGGCTTGCGTATTCACCAATAGATAATCGCCCTAGAACATCGTTTGTCTTTACCTCGCTCCGAGCAGACAACAAGGCCAAGGAGCCAACATTTATTCCGTGGCGCCCTTCCCCCCCCCCCCATTCATGTCGTGGTCCTTCTATAGCAGCGATCAGGCAAACCCATTCGCCGAGGATGACGAGGAGGCAGACGAGAGCGGTCAGCGTGACGTCCTACAACCACAGGATCCGGTTCGCCCCGCGGAGGCCATCCCCGAAGTCTCTTCCGGACTGAAGCGGCCCCGCGACGATGAGGACGACATAGTAACCACCACGGGTGCACAGCACGCCTACTCAGAACCACCAGGAACAATCACAGCCCCGGAGTCTAAGGGGGAAGATGAAACGGGTCCCTCACCTCCACCACGTAGCGGGTACGCCTTCGACGACGACGCAGGCGAGGCTGACGAGACCAACCGTGAAGACCAAGAACAAGAAGGGGACGAAGAAGCAGAAGAGAACGGCTGCGATGATGTTGCCCAAAACGCAAGTGCTGAACCCGAAGAGGGTGCAACTACTGGAGCCCAGGAAGAGAACGCTGGTGACTCAGACCCTGTGCACGTTCCAGACAACATAGGAGAGGATGGCGGCGAGAATAGAGACGGCGACGAAGACGAAGAAGGTGGAGAAGATGAGGAGGACGACAGTGAGACGCTACATGGGGTCACCCT
Organism: Herpetomonas samuelpessoai; assembly: GCA_030849835.1. NCBI lineage: Eukaryota > Euglenozoa > Kinetoplastea > Trypanosomatida > Trypanosomatidae > Herpetomonas > Herpetomonas samuelpessoai. The sequence continues at coordinate 78,701 of JASAOC010002109.1, read as the reverse complement.
CCGCCTCTCTGAGCTAGAGGCGACGGACCGCACCGCCAACGAACGCTACTCCTTTGAGTTGCGCATGGCCGTTGCCCAGGCCGACACCCTCCGGCGCTACATCCGCGCACAGCAGGATATCCTTGAGGCGGCCGAGACGGCCGCCGCAGAGGCGCAGCACGCATCAGGGCAAACGACGGCAGGGTCGGACGCCCATCTTCTGCCGCTCACCCTATCCAAGGCCAAAGCGGCCATTGGGCGAGACCCACAGGTGGCGGCAGCGGTGCATCGCGTCGCACGCGCAAACGCACGGCTGCGTCGGCTGGAGCGCCGCGTCAACGCCCTGCGCACACTCCTGGCCTCCTCCGGCAACGCAGCGGCCACGAGTGAGGCGACCGCCGTCATGAAGACGCGCACCGCGCTTGAGGCGCAGCTCTACGGAAGCGGTGCGGCACCCGTGGGGGCACCGTCCCTTCCATCGTTTGCAGACTTCCTCCGCACCGCGCCCACCAACGAGGCGCTGCCGTCGAACGCCGCTCAGGAGATGGCCGAGTCCGCGGCCGTCTTGAAGCACCTCTTGCAAGCGCTCCCGCTGGTTCAACGCCCAGAAAAGCGCGACGCCGTGAAGCGCCTCTTAATCGGACTGGGTCACCTCTCCCGGCACAGTCACCAGCTCCAGCGATACCGCGGCTACCTTGCTGCCTGCACGGAGCAGACGGTGGCGCAGCGCGAGCAGGCATTACTGACCGCAGAGGAGTGGGGCCTCATGGCCGCCCAAGCGACGTACAATGGGTACATGGACCACCTCAGCTCCGCCGCCGCCATGCGTGAGGCACACGTGGCGAGGCTGAATGCGGTGCTGCGCAAGCGGCTTCAATCCTTGCAGTCCGCCCTGGCAACGCTCGTGCTTTCGCGTGTGTCGCCGACCGCCGCAGGCAAATCTGGCGCATCCCCCGATAGCATCCCGTATACCCGCAAGGCGGAGGTAGACAAGGAGGTGTCCCGTCTCACAGCGCTGCGCGAGGCCCTTGTACGCGAGGTGATGTTTCTGCGCAAAGAGGCTCGCACAGGGGCCTACGGGCAACGAGGGCTCATTGGTCATCGCTTCGACCTTATCTTGGATGCCGAAACGCACAGAGAGCCTTCCGAAACGTCGAAGAAGGCCAACAATGCGAGCACTGCCGACGTCCTTCTCACCCGGCAGCTCATGGCCAACGCCCACGCGAAGTTGCGAGACGTGATGGCGAAAATGCTGCAAGACAGCACACCTCATACCGCTTCCGAAACGCCTTCGACGAGCGAGGACAAGGACAGGGCGGAGGAGCAGTCGGAGGAACTTGTATCTGGTGATTCGGAGGGCTCATTACGGATGCGCGTGATGGAACGGGAAGAGAAAATGGCCTCCCACCACGTTCAGATGGCGACCCTTGTCGCTGCAAACGCGCGCCTCTCGCAGGAAATTCAGAGTGTCTCCCATATCGCCGAATTCGCCTCAGAGCCAGACAAAGCCTCACAGCTCGCGAGCCTCCTTCTCATGAAACTCGGATTCCCCAATGCGAGCAGTACCGCGGACGCAGGAGAGGATGGTGAGGAAGGTGCAGAACCCACCCTTGACACCTCCTTGTCGGCGATTGAAAAACACATCCTAGGGATCTTCCACGAGCAGACCGACGCACTCCTGGAAAAGGTCAATCAGCACCTGAGCTTGGTGTCTCGCACGTGGGCCGAGCAGGAGCAAGTCAACCGAACGCACGCGGCGTTCCTCGCACGTATGGTGGCCCTAAAAGATCTTCGTGACTTGACGAACGCCTCACCGTCCTCCGACATGTCTTCTCTTGCGACGCCATTGGCGGAAATCGCAGCGGAGCTGGAGGACCCCATCTTTCCTATCAAAGCAGACGACGATGATGAGGACGTCCTCGCCGCGCCTATTCCCCTCCTGCCATGTGACAACCATGAAATAGAAGAAGAGTTCGCTAGCATGCTAGAGGAGAAATTCGCCGCCGCAACGCCTCGCTGGGCCAAGGCACAGGCCTCCTGTCGTGCGGTCCGCGAGGAGCTTGACTGGTACGGTCAATTTGACGTGGAGGCTGTTCCACAGCTACTGGCGACTTCACAAGAGAAGAAGAAGGCATTGCTGCAGCGCACACTGGAAGCCGGGAAGCGCTTCAAGCAGTCAAACGACGAGAAGCAACAAGCCGTTGCCGTCAACGTGGAGCTGAAGGGTCTGGAGGAAGAGAAGCTACCCCCACTGCGGGAACGCATTGCCGCCCTCACAAGCACGTTACAGCAGCTCCAGGAGACGTACGCCACAAAAAAAGCAGAGAGTGACCTTGCCAAGGAAGCGGCAGAGGCAGAGCGGCAGCTGCTAGAGCAGCGCCAGCGAGAGGAGCAGGAGGAGGTGGAACGTCAGCTGCGCGCACAGGAAGACGTGGAGGGAGGCGGCCCGGAGGAGGATGTCCAAGGGCAGGAGAGTGAAGCGCAAGAGGAGGCGTTGTTGCAGGATGGGCACCGCAGCGGCGAGGGAGGCGACCAACCAAACGACTTGGAAGACGCGACCCTCGAGGAGGAGGAGGAAGCGGATCTGACGCGGGAACAGCAGCGAGAAAATCACCAAGAGGCCCCCGAGGAGATGCAAGACATCTGCAATGAAGAAGAAGAAGAAGAAGAAGCACGAGCGGTTTCTCAGGAATCAAACGCACGTGAAAATGAAGATAGCCGTGATGTCTTTGAGGACCCTGGAGCGCTGCAAGAAGAAGGTGAGGCCATGGGAAGCGGCGAGTCTTCTCCTGGCGAACGTCACCCTACCCTGGCACAAGACAGCTCGGTGGCTCCAGACATAGAAGCACCACCCGAGGAGGAGGAGGAGGAAGAGGCTCAGGAAACACATGAAGAAGACCCCGCCTCTCACTTCAGCGCGAATGGCATCCCTGAACCCACCTTGCCAAGTGATGGAGAGAAGAAAGACGAACAAGAAGACGTTGACGTCGCTCCCGAGCATGACAACGTACAACCAGAAACAGAAGAGCAGGACGAAGGGGTGCCTCAAGATAGCATTCAGGATCACGACATCGGTAACGACGACACACAAGAAGCCCAGGAAACTTCTGTGGACCTGCCAAGCGGCTGCTCGGCTACGATCGAAGGTGCACCCGCTGAGGAGCCCGACCCTCTTACGTCGGAAGCATCACCACACGAGATTCATGATACCGGTGAACAAGGTGCGTCAGCCGAGGAGGAAGCGGCCGTTGCAGCGGAAAGTGCAAGCGAGCAACAAGAGGAGGCCTCACTCCGGGCAGATCGGGTTGGTGAAAATGCATCGCTCCTGGGGCAGCACGATGGCATGCCAGAAGCCGGCGACAACGGACCGGAGGAAGAGCCGGCAGAGCTACCAGCATCTGGAGAGGCCCTGAACGAAGGCGTCGACCCTCCCGCAATGGAGGAGCGAGAACCCGAGCCGCAACCCGCCCACTCCCTAACACCAGTTCTCCACCCTTCATCCCTTCCTCTCCCTGTGAAGGAGGAGGACCCCTTTTACTCTGGGTTTGGCTTTGGTGAGGAAGACGAGGCATAAGTCAACCGGTTGTATGTATTACCACTTCTCTGTCTCAACGTTCCCTGCCAACAAAAGGAACATGTTTTGTGCGTTTGTGATGTGATGTCAGGTGGTGTAACATCCTGCAGCAAATATCTCCACTTTCCAGCTTAACACACCTCCATTTAAAAACAAAATAAATAAAAAACAGAGAAGGAAAGTCACCTCGCACCTCACATCGGCCCAAAATGCGGGTCTATCTAAACGAGCGTTTGCCAGGGACAGACGCCCTCTTTCTTTTTGGTGTCGCTGAGCGATTCTTTCGGCAGACCCATAGCGGCGCCGTCAACAACACCCACGTGACCGTTTCCTCTATGATTCCATAACACCGTCACGCAAATGCTGTTATTGCTGTTGTTGTTGTTGTTGGTATTTTGAACGCCCCAGCCGTCTAGGTGCGAAGCAACACCACCCCTAGACTTTCCTCGATTGGTCGCATTAACGCTCAGTAGTAGTAGTACAGCTTCCCTCGCGTCATTTACCTGGCAGTGAGTACGTTTCCTCTGACTTGCCTTCAACAAGAATTTAAAAAAAAAGAACGCAAATCGCCTAATTGTGTCTCTCTTGTTTCCTCGTCGTTGTTCTCTTTTCCAAAAGGAGTTTCGCTTCATTGGTAACGACGTTGCCATGACAGAGCTGTCAGACATTTGCACGCTGGTGTGGCCCGAACTGCGTGAACGTGGCGGCGCGCTGCCACCGAGCGCCGGCAGCGGGGCCTGGATTATCGGCTGGAACCCCGTCGGCCTCTCCGTTATCGCCACCGCACTGCTGTCGAACATGACCTTTGAGGAGGCCCGACTCAAGTTAGCCGAGGTCAAGCAGGCGCTCGAGCCCTTCGACACCCCGCCGGGCGTGCCACGTTACAAGTCGCTGCAGCTCCTCGGCTATGTTCGGGGGGCAGCGGTTAGCACAGCGAGCGTGTCCGAGGCCGGCGCGGCAAACTTTCCTGCGGCCAGCCCCACGACGCGCGTAGCACCGGCGGCGATAAGGGAATTGATCGGCGGTGCTGGCAGTCCAACCGGCGATGCCGACGTGCGTGCGATGCGCAAGAGTGATATTTGGCTTGAACTGCAGGAGGGCCCTGTGTTGGGGGAAGTGTGGTGTTGTGGCTACCGCGTACAGCCGTGCCAGCTTCACGTCATTCGCTGCGACCCGCTACGGCACTACTCGGTCAAGCCGACGGTCTTCAGCGCGGTCTCGCTCTACGGCCCTGGTGGCGTCCAGCAGCTCCGGCAAGGCAAGCGGCCGATCCCTGTCGCAGGGGCGGAGTCGTGTCTGGAGGGGGTGCTCCTCCCCGATGTGATGAAGAAGGAGAGCGCCCCACGGCCCTCCAACGGGCTGCCCGGCATGGGCGAGTCCCTGCAGCACCAGCTGACGGGAGGCGCAAACCCATACGCGGGTCCCCATATCAGCGGGTCCTTTCTGCCTTCGAGCAGCATTACGGACCGGCGCCGCTCGCACCATCGACGCCACCAGCAGGGCACCGGGTCGACCCCAGGCAGCGCGAGCAAGCTCGCCCGCACCGCGGAAGGGTCCGGGGTGTACGACGGCCACCACACGGGGCTCGAGTTGTCCGACAGCGGGTCGGAGATTACGTCCTTCTCTTTCATCCATGGTGGGCCCGCCCTGGGGAGTTTCAGTGACCCCAACCAGTACGGCGACAGTTTCTCGCAGCACCCCGGCTACGACGACAACACTAGCGGTGGATCAAGGAACCTAGCGGCCCGTGCACGGCCCGGGGTGCCGCCGCGGCTAGACTTCCCCCTCAGCACCGACACCGCCGAGATGAATACAATGCTTCGCTTGTCACAGTACGGCTACAATGTGCAGTGCGTCCTGCAAGGGCTAGCACCCCGTGAAGGGGTGGAGCTGGGTGGGCCCCTTGGCGGCAGCACCCCGAGCACCAGCCCGCGGCGATCTGTGGTAGCAGTGCACGGGGCTGGTGGGCACGACGGATCACCTTCTCCGACGGTGCACACGATTCTGAGCGTACTCATCTGGTGCTGTCTTACATGCATGAAGGTGCTCACCCCACTCCGCCGCGTGTCGTGGCTTGCGGAGGTCATAGACCACCGCGTTCGAGAGTTGGCCAACCTGCTGTCCCTGTTAGACAACCGGACGCAGTCCTGCGGGCTCCACCCCGCCCTGCCTCACCGCGTCCACACCTGCAAGTCCGATCGCACCGTGTGCTTGCTGAACTACCTCCTGCGCGTCTTCACCGACGTCCTGTTCGGCACGGTCGTGATGCTGCTGCTGCGCACGCAGGGTCCACGCATGTACACCATGGCGATGCATCTATCGCGGTACTTCCTCTATAGCCTTCACATGTCGTACATGGACTGGTTTGACGGCTGGCCTGCCGGTCTCAAGGTGAATGAGGATCTTAACCAAGCTCTGTGCTTCACCGCCAAGGTGATCCTCAAGTTCTGGGACCTCTCGATGCGTGGTTTATTCCTTGTCAACCGCCACATCAACACGCAGGCGGGGGCAATCCTTAGCAAGGACGGTGACAGTGCTGAGTCCCTCGCCGCACACCGCGACTCCGATGCCTTCGGGAGCACCGAGTATCTCTGGATCGTGCCTAGCTACGACATCCTCAAGCCCCTCAGCTTGCTCGGCGCCAGTTGCAGCTGTGCACTAGTGGTAGACATCACCGGCATCGTGACACTGCACCTCCGGTTCCTGTACCACGCCATGTCTCTCCCCTACCGCTTCGCTTGTGCTGTCACGTCGAGCCTCTCAAATCAGTTCCGCGGGAAGAAATACAACCCCCTGCGCAAGCGCACGGACGTTTACGAGTTCACCGTGGACCAGATGCTGATGGGCACCTTCATCTTCACCATTGTCGTCTTTCTCTTTCCCACGGTGGCCGTCTACTACTTCTACTTTGCGCTGGTGCGCACCTCGGTGTGGGTAGTGCAGCAGAGCCTCGCGGCTGTGGCCCATGCCATGCTCTACCTGCCTTTCCTGCCCGTGGCCGTCTTCTCACTCTTTGGGCAGCGGCTCACCGACCACCTGAGTGGGGGCGTCGAGCTGTCGGACCCCATTGTCACCATGCAGCGTGCCCACCCATCTGGCAACGGCGCCAACGGCCACTACTCCGCCGCGTCGACGACGGTGGAGATGACGGTGCAATCCAAGCCCTTCTCCACCGCGTGCTTCTTTTCGGATTTTTTGTATGTCATCATGGTGGTCGCGAAGCCGCTGCTTCCGACGCACGCCCTCTCTCTCATTTTCAGTGGTCGCCCCGCGGCGTCGGCGAGCCCACGTCAAGACCTCATTCCCCACCTCGTTGCTAACAGCGTCGACCCACCCTGCACCCTGTGCGTGCCTCCCGGAACATCAGCGACGTTGCTTTCGAGCGCCACCACAGCAGCGACCATGTCCGTCAATGCAGCCGCCCCTGTGGTGTCACCACCTTCTGGTTGACGCCAGTTTTGTGCTTCGGTGAGCCTGGTAAAGACGTTCGCACTCTTTGAAAAACAAACATCCACTGCTTTTTTAACGCTTGCAGACACACAGAAAGATTGTTTCACTTCCTTCATTCGGGGAACCCTCTAACAACGCAATCGATGTTATGCAGAATGAAAGAAAGAAGAAAGCAGAACGAGTCAAGCTTATGTCATCCGTCACAAATAAGAAGCCTTTGTGGCGGCGAGAATGCCACTAGGCGAATGGTTGCTGCGCGTTTCGTTTCTTCTCTCTCCCGGGCATCCAAGCGGACACACGCAGATTTCCGACACGCAATGATTCTACCCTTTTATGTGTTCACTCATATATTCATTCATCTCTTCTTCTTTTTCTTTCTTTCTACTGAGAACATTATTATTGTTTAGCTCCTGTCAGTGTGAAAGTCGAGCTAACGGGCTCCTAACGTTCACTGTCTGCCTTCTTTCTGACGAATTGCCCACGCTTCGCAATTCCATTTGCTGTCCCTTGTCTGTGGGTGCATATTCTCGGCGATTGCTTTCACACCAGTTGATACGGCTCTGTAAAAGATCTCCGCGAAGCTTTCTTCTCTCGCCCGGTTTAGGTTGTCGCGCTTTCTCATCTCTTGCTCTGTGTTTATTTTTGCTTGGTTTCCTCCTTGGTTTCACTTGAACTGGCTCTTATTATTATTGTTATTATTAACGGCGAGCTCACGCACCACACACACAGACACAGATCTTCTCTCTCCCTCTCCTTTCTTTGTCCTCCCCTCTTCCCCGTCATAAACGTATCTATCTGGTACACTGCATTTTATTATAACGACCGTTCCACTGTGAAGAAACATGTCCTCAAACGCGCCAGCATCTCAGCAGCATTACAGCGATGCGGGGCGACCTCGCGGCTCGCGCGGCCCGGCGGCCGCTGGCCCCTTCCCCGAGCAGGTGGTTGGCTCTTACGTCATTGGGGAGACCGTTGGCAAAGGGAGTTTTGGCAAAGTGAAGCGTGGACGCCACATTCACACGGGCGAGATGGTCGCCATCAAAATTCTCAACCGACAAAAGCTCAAGTCCGCCAACATGGATAAGAAGATCCATCGCGAGATTGAAATCCTGCAGCTCTTCTCGCACCCGAATATCTGCCGCCTCTATGAAGTCATCTCTACCCCGACCGACATGTACCTGATTATGGAGTTCATTGAGGGCGGCGAGCTGTACGACTACATTGTGCAAAAGGGACAGGTCCGCGAACCGGAGGCGCGATACATTTTCCAGCAAATCGTGTGCGCTCTGGAGTACTGCCATCACTTCCGCGTCGTCCACCGCGACCTGAAGCCGGAGAACATCCTGCTAGGCCCGGGGCTGCAGGTGAAGCTCATTGACTTTGGACTTTCCAACATTATGAAGGATGGTGAGTTTCTCACGACGTCATGCGGCTCGCCAAACTACGCCGCGCCAGAGGTCATCTCTGGAAAGCTTTACTTTGGGCCTGAGGTGGATGTGTGGTCCTGCGGCGTGATTCTCTACGCCCTCCTCTGCGGCTGCCTGCCCTTTGACGAGGACACCATCCCCTTGCTCTTCAGCAAGATCAAGAAGGGGAAGTACTCCTTCCCAGACCGCATGCCCCGCGATCCTCGCGCGCTCATTCAGCAGATTCTTCTGGTGGACCCGCTCGTGCGCCTGACGATCCCACAAATCCGCGATAACGCGTGGTTCAACAAGAAGCTCCCGATTCGCCTGTCCTACAACGAGTCCCTGTTCGCCGTGCAGGAGGACCGCATCATTGCCGTCCTTGCGAGTGAGACTGCCAAGAAGCTGAGCATGCGGGAGAAGGACGTGAGACGGGAGCTGGAGCGCGGCAGTGGCCCCGCGTACGTGGCGTACAACATCCTCCTCGACGCACGACGGAAGAAAGAAATTGCGGCGGAGGTGCGGGAGCTCGGGGTGGCGGAGGAGGCTCCAGGGGGTGCCGGAGCGCTCGCCTCACCCCTTCAACCGAAGTCCCCCGTGCTGACGTATCAGGCGTCCTTTGAGCCAAAGGCGATGGAGCGGGAGCTCAACATGGGCCTCATGCTCTCCCCAAGCCCGGCGATGGAAAACCTACTCGAGCACGGCGACGCCAACACCAACAAGGCAGCCTACAACACAGGGACCTTTGTCCCTGCCTCCGCACAGAACGACCGGCTGGGTACGACGCCAACCTTTCCGGGGACTTCCAGCGTGGGCAGCGCGCCACCGCCATCGGCAGGCTCCTTTAGCATGAAGAAGCGCCAAGGCTCCCTTAATGCGCCGCTGCAAAACTCGTTCAACAACCCTGGCAGCTGGCGGGGGCACAACGCAAGCGGTAACAGCCTGCGTCGCACAGGCCTGAGTACCAGCGCCGCCTCGCAGCTTGGGGCCAGCTTCTCGGACCAGCCCCGCGTCGGCTCCGTCGCGCGGAAGCACGCCATGTACACGGCCGAGGAAGAACAGTTCTACGTTGAGAATAACTATGGCTGGCGTGTGGGCCTCATGACGGACTGGCACGCGGAGAAGGCCTTCCAGGCCGTCTACAACGCCCTCAAGGCGTACGGCATGCAGTGGAAGGTGCTCTCACCCTTCCGCGTGATGGCCCGCACCACGCCGCGGACGTGGGCGGTGATGGACGATCAAGACCATGCCGTGGGACCCAACAGCAACAAGAACCGCCGTCGCACCGGGGAACCCTCCCGCTCCGTCCCGATTCCCATCTCCAGCGTGGGTGGGCCGAGCAGCGCATCGATCCCTGTGGGCGGCAGCAGCCGTGCTGGGGACGAGCGCGTGCCGTTTCAGAACCGCGGCTACGGCAGCCCAGCCTCTATGCGGAGCGGTGCCAGCGCCAGTGGGGGAGGCGGCTATTTCACAGGGCTCGACCAAGACGCCGATCTCTCCGACGCGGTGGGCAGCTCCCCACTGGGCACGGGGCCCTCTGATTCTCAGGGCGGTAGCCCCACCGGTGCTGAAGGGGCGGTGGCGGCCTTTGGCGCCGGCACCGACCTGCTCCCGCCTACAAACCCGCCCAGTGAAGAGGTGGTCCTTTGTGTGCACCTCTTCCGCATTCACGAGCGCCACGAAAAGGGATTTCTGGTGGAATTCAGCGTCCTGCGGAACACCATGGTGGGTTTAGATGTCGTCTCCCGACTCTCGGACGATCTGATTCGTCGCGTGGTGTAAGCCAAAGACATCTTTATTTAAATTCGCGGAGAGGACTCTCTCACGTGTGTGAGGGTTCTGTGGCTTTCTTTTTCACTTTCATAAGCGCTCTTCTCTAATGTTCGCTCGAGACACGTGTCAACACAACACAGACGCACGTACGCGCTTGTAACGAATTCCCACGGTCACGCTTTTCACCCTTCTCCAGCACTGCCACCCTCGTTGCTACGCAGCGATCGAAACCCCCACTCGTTACAGGGAGCGTTGGGCCCCGCGAAGAGGTTTTTGTTGGCCCTTTTTGCTTTACCTTCGTATATTTGGTTTTGTGTGTTTCAACTACTTTTGTCTCTTGTCCCTCCTGTCCCCAGTGTAAGCATGTTCTCTCGTTCTCTCCATTGTGTGTTTCTGGGAAGGTGACGGAGCGCTGAGCAGGGTTGGAGATGCTTCCCTTGTTCTCTTTCCGATTCAGAGAACCTGTGAATTCGGTGCCATATTACCGAGTTTGGCCTTTCTGTGGTTTTACGAAAAAAGGATAGCTTCGTCACCTGGCATCACTTCCGCTTCATTGACGTTGCCACGCACCACTTCTGGGCACTTGTGTGTGTATCGAGGCCCCACAGTTTGGCGAAAACCATTCGCGCATCTTCCCTTGGTGCCGCTAGAACACCGCCACAAGCGTGTTCTTATTGCTTGACGAACCTTGGAACGTGGCTACATCGTGTGAAACACCCCTACACTTATAATCCGGTGTCTCGCAACACGGTCTGCGAGACAGTGAATAGGCGGACTGCCCTCCGAGGTACCTCTTCTTGGAGTAGCCACTCTCCTTATCGCCTCTCTCTTCTTTGTTTGCTGATTCTGTCTTTGTCCGTATGGTCATCTTCTTGTTCTGATCGAAGCATATATATTTTTTTCTCTTGTTTCTTTTTACCGTTGATTTACAATCCGAATTCGCTCTCCTCACATTCCGCTTTCATCGGACTCATCTTTGTTTATTGTTGTTTGTCTGTGCTTTGTTTTCTCTCCCCTTTTCCGTCATTTCCCCACACTCCACCCTCCCGACTCCATTCTGTTGTACACCACCCCATTAATCACACAACAACAACGACACAAGGATACTGATGCAGGCAGCCATCCTCCATTCACAGGGACAGGTAAGAGGGCCGGTGTGTGTGTGTGTGTGTATTCCTTCCGACACTTCACACCCCTCTTCAGGAGCCGCCCGTGCGCTGATGCTTCCGCATGCACGCACCCACACACACGCACTGCCTCGCCACACACATGAGCGAAGGCTGAAGCCACGATCTACCTAGCAGATGACAAGGGTGGTGTTGTGCGACTGGTCCCGACCCTTCGTGTCCGCTCATTCCACAATACGTGCTCATCCATCTTACCACGACATCAGGTACGATGTGCGATGCCACCACCCCACACGACCCTCTCTCTCTTTCTCTTTACGTGTCTTCTCTTGCCATGACACACAGGATTCAAGAGAAGGGTGCCTTTACCGAACTTTTAGCAGAAAGTCAAGCATCCATCAAGCCTTAAAGCGAGATGGTGGAAACCCTATTGTAAAGGCACACGCGTCGCATAAAAAGTACTTTCATTCCATTTGATGTGTAGGTATTTGGCGCTTCCTGAAACCTCCATTGATTATGGTGGCAGCGATATGAGCAAGAGGGCCTTGAGGAAAGCCCGGCCGGTGCACCTCTGCTAATGCACACGGTACGTCCACATGTCTCACCCGCACAAAACTGATCTGAATGAAACTCTTTGCTTGTACTCCTGCTGCGTAGGTGTGTAGCTGCTGTGGATGAGCCTCAATACTTGTCTTTTTGTGAGCTCAGGACTTGAAGAGGAAAAAAGATTTCATCCGTGTTGTTGTTGTTTTCCTTTTCATCATTGATAGTTGTTGTTGCTGCTGTTTTCTACTTTATTCAAAGGACTGTTCTAGCCCAGGCAACGTGTGATACCCACCACCACCTCCCTACACAACATCATGGGACTTCTTCGCCTGACACCGCTCTTGCGAAAGCGTTTCGCCTCGCAGCACGACGTGCAACGGCTCCTCTATGGAAAGCGCACCAACGCGGTCCACAGCACCAGCAAAGGGCGTCCCAGTGCCGCCCTGCTCTTGACCAAGGTACCGGACGCGGAACTGGCTCCAGCGGTCGAGCGCGCGCTGGCGGTGCAGGAGCTCTCCAAAGATGACGTCCTCTCCGTGCTCCGCTCGAACCGAGCGCTACGGCGACTGGATCGTAGTGTTGCGCTGGTGGATGCCTTGACCGCCGCCCGCTTCCCCCTGACATCGCACCATTACTCACTTCTCATGGCCCACGCCAATGATGAGAAGAACGTCGACAAGGCCTTGAGTTTCTGGCAGGCAGCGGTCGAACAGGGCCTCGTGAGTCAACCCCTGCATGGCGCCTTGCTGGCAACATACCGCAACACGGGGAAATGGGAAGATGCGATTCGGCACTGCACAGCGCTATGGGAAGACAAACACACCCTCGACGCCCATGCACTGCACACGGTCCTCAACGCGTGTCGTCGATACGGCCCGTGGGAGTCTGCACTCCAGGTGTTTGACAAGGCCATTGCCCACGGCACGAAACCGAATGCCGTCGTCTACCTTGAACTTCTACGGGTCATTGAGCACGCCCGAGCAATGCCGTCGCGATGGAAGTACGCACTCGCCATCCTGGACGCCCTTCACGGAAACATCGACGTCACGGCGGGGCACTACAACGCCGCCTTGTCGACCCTAGGGGGCGTGCACATGTGGCGGAAAGGGGTGGAGCTCTTTGAGCGCATGAAAGCAAACAGCGTGCAGCCCAGCCGCGATACGCTTAACCAGCTCCTCCTGCTCAACCCAGGCAACGTGGCGCACTGTATTCAGTGTGTGGCGGAGGCCCATGCGCTGGGCATGCCCGTAACCGACACCATGTACCGCGCGGTGCTGTCGAATCTGTTTCGCCTCGAGCTCGACCACGAGGCGTCGCAGTTCGCGGAACGTGAGTACCGGCGCGATATCGAGGACCCCGGGAACACCACCACGACCACACTGGCGCTTAGTTTCGCCATGATCGATAGCCTCCTGGCGCATTCCCGACCAAGGGATGCGCTGGTGTTCTACTCCGCCTTTGAACCGAAGCTTGGGGATGCGGTGGGTCCCGCCACGCGGATGCTGGGCTCACTCGGCGAGCCTGCGCAGCGCTGGCTCGTCCAGGGCCGCGTGGCTGTTGTCGACCACAACATCATCCTCTCCCCACGCATGGAGTCGCTGCTTCACCATTACGACTCTATTTTCATCCCCTTTTCGAGCGTGCGCTTGTTGGTGCGGCGCGCGCGGCAGCTGGGCGACACCGTCCAAGGCCGCTTTACACGCTATGCCTTTGCGCGTCTGCGGCGGCTGCTGAAGGAAGGGGAGTGGGCCAGGGCTGGCCGGGTGCTCCCCCTCTCCCACCAGCTACAAGCCCACCAGTACCTTACTGACGGCCCTACCAGCCCAGAGGCGCTACAGCTGCTGCGAGAGGAGGCTCGTATTGAAGAAGGGGATGGGAGGAGCCCTTCGCTTGCGCAACGCCTGCTCGCAAGCGTGTCAGAGGAACGTGAGCTAGGCAGCGAGCTCGGTGCCACCACGGACGGCGCCAAGCCTTTGGTGATTCGGGCCGCGGCACCCGTGACAGACATGCGCATCGCAAAGAAGCTGAAGGGGCAGGCAGGTTCGACGACCCCGTCCTCTCCGACCGCCACCGCGGAGACCAAGAGCTTTAAGCTAAAGGAAAGTGGGCGCGTCAGCTCAACAGAACGCGTGCTGGCCGTCGCGGTAATGCTAAAATCTCTGAACCCGGACGCGGACATTCATGTCTTGTCAACCAACAAGGCACAGCTCGACGTGGTGGCGCGTTGGGATGCGTGCAAGCCGGGTACGCACATCACAGCCGTCAAGTACCCGGAGGAACTGTTCGTCAAGGCACCACCCGCCAACGCAGACACGCCAAGCCTGGAAAGCGGAACGGAATTGTTGGGAGACAAAGGCGCGACAACAACCCACAACCGTGGTGCTCGTGGCGCGAAGCGAGTGTCGTTCCTGATGCCCTCTTGAGGGAAAGGGCCTCCCGTCTGTGGAGAACAGTAAGGAAGCTACCCTCTTCCTTCTTGACAGTTGCATGAGTAGCCACCTTCTCTTTCCCTTTCCACATGTTCACACCTCTGTAACGTTTAAACCGCTGCACCAAAACTGTCCTAGCGACAGAACACGACAACCATGAGCATCCGTCGACGGCCACTCCCCCCTGGTCAATGCGTATTCGTGAAGATGCAAACGCTATGTCGTCTCGAAGCTTCATTCCTTTTCATTGGGGATTCTGTTTACTCCGTGCGTCGGTTTGTTCTTCACCAAAGCCTCTCTACCATCTCTAAACCCTTTTATGTTCCTCTCTGCATGAGGGGGGGGACATAGCGCTCAAAACCGAAGGAAGAAAAGGCGGCGGCAAATGGAGGTGGCTGAGTCAACGTACCCGGCTACCTTCTCCGACGATTTGGCAACACATTGCAAGGCCAGCTTTATCCCTGCGCGCCTCTTTCACCACATTGCCGCAGTACACAATTCCTTTCCGCGCTATGTGCGCCTGCATCCCCGTCTTGTCACAGCGTGGGAGCAGACGGAATCACTTACCGTCGTTACGAACAAGGATGACGCGTCTAGTGACAACTCACCAGACACCGCAGCCTATGCGGCCCGCATCGCCGCCTCCTATGGGCTGCCACTAACAGCGGTGAAGCCTGTAAGCTGGCTCCCATGCTTCTGCTACGCGCTTCCGCGGTCTGTCCCCCTACGCCAATCGCCCTTGTACAAGGACAACGGCGGACTCGTTGCCATGGATGCAGGCTCCATGGCTGCGGTGGTGGCGCTACGCCCACGCCGCGGGGACCGTGTGCTGGACCTTTGCTGCTCCCCAGGCATGAAGCTCAACCTGATCGCCGACGCCGTGGCCCCTGGCGGTCTTGTGCTGGGTGTTGACATTAGCCTCCCTCGGTTGTTTGTGGCCCGAGCACAGGTGGTGAGGCATCACTCCGCTGTCAACGCAGAAACAAGCAAGCCCCACGAGCCCTGCGTTGGGTTGTTCGCCGTCGACGGGTGTACCGTCAGCGCGGACACGCTGCGGGCGGAGGGAGTGCTAGATCGGAGTGCACGGGCCAGGGTAAACGTCGCCACGGGACTCACCGCCAAGGAAGAGCGCAGGCTCAAGAACCTTGCAAAGCGCCCGCAGGATAGGACAGAGGGTGATGCTACCCCATCCGAAACTGCCCTGGTCGTCTACGCACCCGCCTCGGTCCGGCGCGACCTTCTCGCGAATGAATGGGATGGTTTGTTTGACCGCGTGCTTGTGGACGCCGAGTGCTCTCACGACGGCTCCCTTGCGCACCTGGACCTCTCTGTAAATAGGAGCGGCATGACGGCAAGACCTGAGACCACCAAAGGCATCGACAACGTGCGGAGAATGGAGCGAATGCACATTGCCACAGCGCACACCTGCGACACTACCACCACGACCAAGGACGGCACCAGCGACCGTCTTCACCACATTGGCTGTTCCAGAGCCAGCCTGGCCAGCCCTCCTGATGAGACCCTCGCACAGCTGCAACTCCGCCTTCTCTTGAATGGATACCGCCAGCTGCGGGTCGGCGGCACGCTCGTCTACAGCACCTGCTCCTTTTCCTTCTGGCAGAATGAGTACATTGTGCATCGTTTTCTGCAAGCCATCAACGAGGCGCCAGGGGCTGACAGCGCCACAGAGGCAGTTGTGTGTCAACCCTTCTCGTATGCACACGAGACAATCGAAGAGGCCAGCGTCGCACCTTTTATGGCGCTGGAAGAGGCCACAGCGAGGTCGCTGCAAGTGCGATTGGAACAGACACGAGACGACTATGGAATTGTCTCCGCAGGGAGCCACGCTGTGGGGTGCCAAGATCCATTATTTCTTGGGGCACGGTTCTTCCCCAATGAGTTTGAGACGAGTTTTCAGTTTGTCGCCAAAATCACCAAGCGTCGGAAAGGCGATGCAGTGTGACTCTAGACGTCGTGATACAAGTGAAAAGGAAAACAAGAAAGAGACAGAGAGAGATCAGAGTTTTCCAGCAAAAAAAAAAGATAGCACTAGGTATTGGAGATGAGAAACAGAACGAAAGTGCTCCACGACTACACCGAGAGAACAGCAGCTTTAGCCGTCCCTCTAAAACGTACGCTCGCTTCTTTCTAACCATTCCGTCCTGACAGCATAGAAACGAACACGAGACTCCTTTGCCCCTGCAGCTAGTAGCAGTTTCACGAAAGCCCATCTGCAAAGGATCAGAATCATGCTTCCCGTGCTTAGGGTATTTTACACAACCTCTGCACGTCGGTCTTCGCGTGCTGCTTCGTCTCGAATGAACTCGTTGGGGGTTGCGCGTCGACACGTGCTGACAACGCCTCCTCTGCATGGCAGTCCCTCCACTCATGTCACCGCTCGAGTCAGCCGCAGCGAGAATAGGTCTACATGTACAGCGCCGTCATTGTCCTTTGCTGCTGCCTCTCTCGCTCCCGGTGATGTCGATGCTTCTGTCACAGTGGCCTCGAACCACTTGACGGTGCAGCGTCTATCCCGTTTGGCTCCGCACCAACAAGCCCACCTCCTGCAGTTACGCCGAATGCTTGCACGCACGACAGCACTCGCCCGGCAGGAGGGTCTTTGTCGGTCAGCAGCCGCACCGGAAAGGACTGCATCGTCGCTTCTCAGTACTTCACAAGTGACGCCACCACCATCAATGGCAAGGCGCAAAGCACCTCACCTGCACAAGACCCACGTCGTGTGTCGTGTGGAATGCGACCCTCTACTGCGAAATGACAGCATTGAATCCTTGCTTGCCGAAACCAGTGGTACGTCCTCCTCCTCTTCTTCCGTGGAGCCACGTTGGTTTATGGGTGTGAATCACGCACTGCATTCGTGTGTGAACCACTGTAACCCGTGCGGTGACGCGAATGCCTTGCCCTCGTTGGAAAGGTATGACAACGCGAGAAAGAAAGCAGATACGCCCCTTCTGAAGGGAATTTTGAAAGGCTGTGCGGAGCAGAACGCCTTGGGAGCCCTGGCAGCCAGCGGCCTGCCGTACCCGTGCGCCTCCTCCGTCTACCTCGCCTCGTCCCCGGTTGACGCCCCTTCCACCTGCCGACATGACCATGAGAAGGGGGGAGGTGTCTTCTTTCCGTGCCCAGAGTGCTGGCACCACCTCACCCGCCTCGGTGAACTACGCGCGCGTAAGGGCTTAGCGCGTGTGCAGTTATTTGTCTGGACAGGCAGCGCTGGGGAGGCGGTGTCGGCCATGTCTGTTGCAACGCAGCGGATGGAGCGGGAAAGAGGGTTGGTGGACGTTGTGCTTGTGACCGACGCCTAGGGCACGGTGTGCAACCCACTCACTCCCCTTTTTCTCTTCCGTCATGCTGACAACTGTTCTTTTTTTACCTGTTCCTCTGTCCCCTCATGCGTCTAACCTTACACTTCACGTATAATCTTCACAAACAAAATCGAAAGTACAAAAAAAGAAACCTTCGTGACATTAAACTTCTACGTCTCCACAGCGTCGTGGGCTACACGCACGACCGATACCAGACAAGGAAGACTGGACCAGTGGCTCTCAAAACTGAATCACGAACAAACTCTCCCCTTCGGCGGTGGTTCTCCCGTGCTGAAAAACGCAAGGTTGAAGTACTGTTGTTTTCCTAAGGTATTCTGCATTCTACCCTATCTGTCGCTCCTCCGCTAGGTACCCCCTCTCCCTTCATGGAGTCCCAGACGCAGTGGGGTTTGGTGATTGGTGAGGAAGAGGTCACGGTGCCGTCGCACACGGCCGTAACACAAGACCGTGACCCTCTTCTCCCAACCACACGGGGAACTAAACAATCATCGACACCTCAACTGCGGTATGGGCAGTCCCAGTCCTTCACAGCAACTTATTCTCAGAACAACAGAGTCCACACACCCACGCAGCCAGAAACCTCTCTACCAGGTTCTCGCCACCAGGTTCTTCAGGCTCACCGGGAGGGAAGCTCCTCCAGCGTCTTGCCCCGCTCTCACAGATGCAACAAGGACCCTTGTGACAGAGCCAGTCAGAGAAGCCGTTGTGGGAGCACACATGCCAACAGCACGCAACAAACAAAGCGCCAACGGACGGAACCATTCCTCCGTGCTGCCGTCCCGCCTCTGACACCATCAGGGGCCTCCTGTTCCTCGCGTCCGAGCCGCTTAGTGACAACTGTAAAGGACAGCAACAGAGGGACCTATGCTTCCTCCGCTCAGGTACCCATCCTGCAGCCCTGGGAAGCGGCCGCGGTGAAGCTGCACCGAGAACTCCTTCAGCACAGAACCAAGAAGTGCGAACAGCAAGATACTCAAAACAAAGGGAAAGCCACAGAGCCCTCTCAACGCGACGAATTCACCTTTGCTGACAATCTGATATTATTTCGCCTCCTTAGGCGCTGCTCGCAGACGTTGGAGAGCGACAGGTTTGGCTCTGTCTTGCCTGCTGGATCGTTGCTCCCGAAGGGTCCTGCCGCTCCTCCGCTTCTTGTGCAATTCTTTCTCCAGACGAATCTGCTTTCGCTCGCATCTGCCGCGAACGACCAGGCATCGTTTGCTAAAGCCGCTGGTATGACAACAGCGTCATGGTTTCTGTATCACGGTTACATGAGAACCTCACCATGTTCACGGAGCGGTTCGCAGAAGCATCAAGTTCGAGAGTCCGACCTTTCCCTCTCGCCGTCGCTGAATCAGCTGCTGCCATGCGTGGCGGTGTGCCTCGCGCATGCCGGTCGGCTCTCCCCGGCGACAGCGCCTCTGTGGCTGATGGCCCTTCACACAGAATTGTTACAGCGGACGCGTAGCAAGTCTCCGGAAGAGCTGGCGACAGATGCGGCCTTTCCACACACCGATGCGCGCGATGCAGGGGCGTTGTGGTGGACCCTTGGGGCACCTGTCTGTCAGACCGTCTACGCCCTGCAGGCATTGGGTACGGCAGTGGGCGCTTGTGAGAATAAGTCCGAGGGCTGGCGGTGCGTTTCGGTAGGGTGCTTTCTCACTCTGGTGGAGCATGGCATGACGCTGGCGCTTCCCTGCAGCTCACCGCATGCCCCATTGCAGCCTTCGGAGAGGGAACGCCATCTCAGTCAAGGGTTTCTGACGGCTGCTATGCTGGTCAAGCAGCACACGCAGTGGCCGCCGACAGCATCCCAAGATTCAACGACAGCAGGTCTGGATACTGCGCTTTCGGATGGTGAACCGCCCATGGAAAGCCATCACTGCGGCTTAACGGCGGCTCACCAACGCCAGTGGAACACGCTACTGTACACAGGAATGCAACGGCTCAGCACGCGCCGTCACGGCGCACTCAACGTTGTTCTCCTGCTCAATTACCTTCTCACATGAACGAACGCGTGACAGATTCTTCTCCTCTCTCCCCCATTCTCATGTTCTCATTCCCTTCTTCTTTCTTGTTTTTTCTCTTTTATTCTGCTCACTCATGCACTGCTACTTGTTTTTTCTTGTGCCACGTTGCACTTATGTTTCTCGCTAGACATCGATATTTGAAATTAAAAAAATAGAGAACATATCAATGAAGACGAAACATCAGTCGAAATTGCTGATACAAAATTATCGCACTTTGGCGAGGCGAGGCTGGGCAATTTATATACATGTGAAGAAAAGAAAAAAGTGATGAAATTGTGATGAGGCCAAAAAAAAAAAAAAAAACGATCTGCACTCATAACGACACCTCACTACACCTTCTGCTTCCTCTTTGTACCGCCGTCTCGTGATCAAATGCTTCTTTTATTTAAGGATTGTTCATTTATCGATTCTTTATCTTTTCTACGGGCGCATTTACCGATCCTAACGGGATCGCCTCTCTTCCTTCTCGTGGATATTATTTCTTCAGTCGTGTATTGTACCCTGCCTGGTAGTGTTTTCGCTTTGGCATCAACATCTTGGGAATCTTAGCTGTTTATCCCCTCCTCCTCCTCCCTTCTCCTACTCTTTTCTCTCCTTGTGACTTTGACCTTTCTTTCTTTTTCCTCTCTTCTTCTTTTGGTTCATTTATCGGTAGGGAACGTTGCGTAGATCCTACTACCCAACCGACAGGTGCCGCCTCCTCACGCTTACCCCGACCTTTCCTTCTTTTTTTTCTCTCTCTCTCAAATCCCCGCGCTCGTTTTCTCACCTTCCCGTTCGTGTGTTGTTGTTGTTATTTTCCTTCTTGATATCGCAGATTGTGTCTTTGCTGACCTATCCTTGAGCTACGCCAACTCCAACGAGTGATACATACTTTCCGTTAGTCTCTTCCTCTCGCCATTGAGTATTCTCCGTCACTCTCCTTTACGCATAGAAAACGCACCTTTCACTCCTGAAACACAAGAACCACGGCAAAGCAGCAATCATTTGTGAATAACACAACCAGTCCCCTTCCGTGGAACGTGTAGAATGAGCACACGCGTGCCACGCATCTTCCCCACCAACGGGGCTAGCATGAAATCAAGGGAAACGGATAGCAGCGGAGGCCCATCCCCGCGCCGTTCCCACCCACACAACTTACAGGCGCTTGCCACTGCACTGGCAAAGGCAAACGAACGCGCGGCATTACGGGCCGCTTACGATGCGTGGGTCGCATTCCGTACACGGTGCCACCAACAGACCCACCTGAAGCGGTGTGCCGTCGCTCTCAAGCACAGCAACCATCGGCAGCAGTACACACGGGTCGTGCTTCGCTGGCTCGCGGCAACGCAGCGGGGTGCGTTGCAGGAGGCGAAGCGTGCCTACGTGGTGCCCAGAGAATTCCCCCTTCGCACGAAGAAGGACGTCCTCTCTCTGGTATCCCGCTACTTCAACCGCTGGAGGAGACACCTGCGGGAGCGGCGGCAGCGCACCGTCACGAATGTGGCGACGCTCGTCGCACGTAACGAGGACCGCACTCGCGCCACCACCTTTGCAGCGTGGCTGGCCTTTCGGCAGCAAAGGCGTAACGAGAGGGTCGACGCCAACACCGAAGACCTCCTTGACCAGCTGCGCGCGAGAGAGAAGGAAGTAGCGCTTCTGCAGGACGCGGTGGAACGTGTGGCCAGTGGCTTGAGTGGAAAGCCAGCCCCCGCGCGTGCTGCACCGTCGGATGAGGAAAGCGCCGTGGATAGCCTTGCGCACTCCAAGGCATTAGCAGATGCGCTACAGACCGCGTTCGAGGAGGTGAATCGTAGTGCACGTGCCCTTCCTGCCGAGGTGCCTGACGCATCTGGCAAGGAGGGAACGTCCTCTGAACCGCGGGACGTGCCACTCGCCGAGCGCCTCCGTGCGTTGGGAGAAGGCAAGTCCGAGGCCGAGCGCGCACGAGAAGCCGCGCGCGGAGAGGTGGATAAGCTCAACGAGCTCGTGACGGCGCTCCTTCACATGTTGCGTGACGGGTCGGATAGCACCGGACATCCGCCCGCCACAGGCTCGAATCCACCGACACAGCATTCATCGCCAAACACACTGAACGTTACCGGGTCCCCCACGCGATCTTCGGGCTCCAGCGTCGTTCCCTCCTCTCCCGCACGTGGGCGTGCGCTGCCGTACGCCCAAAGGACTCAGAGAGGCGCCAACACTGGCTCACCGTCACGTCTGACGGGCTCTCCACAGCAACTGCAGCAACAATCGCCCTCGCGTACCTCCACTGGTGCCCAAGTCTCTGACCCATTCGAGGCGGCAAAGGTCTCAGCGGAAAAGTTGGCGATGGAACTAGCCGAGATGGGCAACAGCACGCCGCTTGACCTACTGGAGGGCACCGCGCACCTTGTGACTTCGCAGCGCGAGGCCCAGGCAGACCTCGGCAAGCGCGCGGCCGAGGTTGCCGACCTGCGTGAGGCCGCCCTGCGCGCCATCGACTCCCTCGGTGGCCGTCGGGAAAAAAACGAAGCCCTCTTCGTCTCCCAGGAGGGCGACTCGGTCGAACAAAGCGCAGCGCGCAGCAACGCCATCGCCAGCTCACTCAGTGAGCTCTGTGAGGACCTTGTGGTCGTTTTGGTGCTGGCCTCTCTATGGTCTCAGGACGGACAAATGGAGAAGGTCAGTGAGTCACTAGAGCGCATGTGGCGCTCGCTGAACCAGGCCGAGAAGAACCTCAAATGGGAAGTTGAGACCTCTGAGGAGGTGATGCAAGTGGTCGCCGGGTGCGCGGAATTACTCGGCGCGGGCATCGCCAATTCGGCGCACAAGACCGACCAACTCCTAGAGGCCGCCAAGAAGGCTGCGGAGACGCTGCGAAGCACCAAGCAGCAGCCGCTCCCGCAGTGTCTCCTTGACTGCTGCCTGGCACTGGAAGGCTCCAAGGTGAGCGAACTGAAGGCCGCAGAGGAGCAGCGGCAGACACTGCAGGCGGAGCTGGACGAGGCCCAAAACGCCTTGGCACAAGCACAGCGAAGTGCCGAGGATACCACCGCGGCACTTCACAAGGCTGAAGACGAGCTCGCCAACTCGCAGCAGGCGCTCGCAGACAAGGCGGCGGAGGTGCAGGATGCCCAGAGGCGCCTCGAGGAGACGGAGGCCAAGCTTGCAGATGTGCAGTTGCAGCTGGACGCCGCGCAGGACCACGCCAAGGATTCTGAAAAGGAATGGCAGCAGGAACTGGCCAAGGCCAAGGACAGCCTCGCAGCCTCGGAAAAGGACCTCGCCGATACACAAAAGGCTCTCGTTGCCACTCAGCAAGAAGCGGAGCAGGCGAAGGAGGAGCTCCAGCAGACGGCGGCGAAACTGGAGGAGAGTGAGCAGGCGCTTGCCGCAATGCAAGACCAGGCCCAGCAGGCTGGGAATGACGCACTGCAGGCAATACAAGAGAAGGATGAAGCGGCCAAGTCACTGCAAGATACCCTTGCGCGGGCTGAGGAAGAGCTCGCCAACGCAGTGAAGGAGCTACGTGAGACGCAGCAGGCGTTGGAGGCCGCACAGCAGATGGGTGACGAGGCCCAACAAACCATTCAAGAGCAAAGGGGCCAAGCCGAAACACTCCAGCAGGAACTCGCCAAGGCCAAGGACAGCCTCGCAGCCTCGGAAAAGGACCTCGCCGATACACAAAGGGCTCTCGTCGCCACTCAACAAGAAGCGGAGCAGGCGAAGGAGGAACTCCAGCAGACGGCGGCGAGACTGAAGGAGGCCGAGAATCATATCGCCGCTGCAAAACAGCAGGCAGACGAGGCCGCGGGGGACGCTGAGGTGGCGCTGCAGGCGAGCGAGGTGCGCTCTGCACAAATGGAGGAAGCGCTCACCAAGACAAAGGAAAATCTCGCCGCAATGGAAAAGACCCTCGCAGACACCCAACAGGCGCTCGCGGAGAACACTCAGGAAGCTGCAAAAACCGAGGCAGCGCTTAAGCAGACGGAAGAGGCGCTCTCCAACGCTCAAGCAGCGCTTGTCGAGGCCGAGCATGCCCTGGAGGAGGAAAAGGAGAGAACTGAGCAGCTCCGTGCGTTCTGCGATGACCTTGCGGCACTCTTGCACAACCCCACGGCTACCCCTCGCAGCACGGACGCTGTTACCGACAAGACAGCCGGCCTTTCCGCGCCGGCGAAATGCCTGGAGCAAATCGAAGCCCTACGGGATAAGCTTCAGGACGCCCTTCAGGGCATGCCCGAAACCGTCGCTGGTGCCCCCGCGGTCTCACCAGACGCTCCTCTATCCGATCAGGTCGCAGCGCTTGCGCACTGGCGTGATGAGCTGCTGCAGGACATGCAGGAAGCCATCCAGGTAAACGCAAACGGCGAAGCCATCGCTGCCTTTCTACGCGACGTGCTGCGTGATGTCATTCATCGTCTGGTGCTGCTCCGTGAGAGCAGCGGTGACGACGACTCCATGCTCTCCACCAAAGTTTCCGTGGCGCTTGACCCCGACGAGCCCCCCAAGCCACTCGTCCGCGGCGACCCTACTCAGTACGTGGAGTACATCCTCCAACTTCAAGGCATTGACGAGGAGAGCAAGCGCGCGGTCCAGGACCACCTCGCGGTGAGCGCCGTCCTCGGTGGCGGCCAACAGACCCCATGCACGTGGGACGTCATCGCGGACGTTCATGAAAACCTATCCGCCCTCGTGGAAAACAACAACAAGCAGTACGACTTCTTGTTGGAGCAGAAGGAGGCCATTGACAAGCTGACGCGGACCAACGGCGCGCTGAATGAGACCCTTGACAATGCCCAAATGGCACTCGCGCACTGGAGTGCCGCACCCGCGCCTCAGCACGAGCACACCCAACCTCCGTCTCTCAGCGACTCACGCCACCCCACCGGCTGTGACTCCCTCGTCGTGGAGTTTGAAGCAGAGGTCGGCGCTGTGGTGGAGGCTCTGCGCGAGCTCAAGAGCATCGTCGACGCGGACGCTGTCAGCGACGGCGCAGAGGGGCCGCAGGACCTCACAAAAGAGGGTCCGCTTGGTTCCTCCTCTGCCTCGAGCAGCGGTGTGGGCGACCTCACCTCCCTGGTCAAGGCCGTTGCCGACATGCACCAGCGCCTCGTGGAGCTGCAGGACTCCGCAGAGGATGGCATCGAGGCCTTGGGCGGCCGCCGCGCCGGGGCTCCTAGGGAAGGCACATCTGCTCAGGGCATGGAGCAGACGATAGCCGAACGGCTGGTCGCCGTCTGCCGCGACACGGGTGCCTCTATTGACGAGGTCAAGAAGATCCTCGGGGTGCCTCCCGGGGACTCAAGTAATCCTCAGCCGCTGCGTGAGATGCTGCCCAGCCTTCAACGCAAGGTGCTTGAGCTCGAAGAGGTGAAGCGAGACTCAGAGGCCTTTGTCCGCGGCCTTGACAACGCCTTTAACGACGAAGCGACCTTGTCACCCAACAGCTCCACCACCTCCACCATTCGCTCTAGCAAGCGCCTCAAGGCCAAGAAGAAACCGATGCCTGCGCTGGAGGGCAGGCCTGCGGAGCTCATGACGCTCACACACCGGGAGCTTGGAATGTTGCGAGGCTCTGAAGTTGCCTTCACGTCGACGGCAGGCATGAGTCCAAAGGCCCGACTGAACGCGCTCCGTCTGAATGCGCAGAACAAAATTGACGAGGTGCAGGAGCTCCGGCTGGCCTGCCGCTCCGCCATCAGCGTTCTCGATGGGACCTTTGTCGAGGGCCAAAAGCCACCAGCGTATGGAGACGTGCTTATCCCGCTCCTGCTTTCCCAGTTGGAGGACTTGAAGAAGGTGCTGCCCAGGTGCGAGGATGTCTTGCAAAGCAATGCACGCAACCGCAACGCGGGGAACGCCAACAGCAGCGTCGCCGCCAAGCTGAGCACGCTTGCCGGGATGGCGGATGCCCTGCAGATGGAGCGCGATGGCCTGCGTGGCGAGGTTGCGGGCAAGGCAAGACAGAATCAGATCCTCCTTGAGGACCTTGACGCGCAGGCAGAAAAGCTCAAAAGGGATGAAAAGCTCGCAAGTGACAAGATCAAGGAGCTCCACGCGGAGGTGCACGCGCTCCGTGACCGGGAAAACGATTTAGAGAGCAAACTAAAGGCAGCTGAGGAAGCACAGAGTACGGTTGGCGAAGAGACACAGAAGCTGCACGAGGTCATGCAAGAAATGGACAATAGGTTGGCGGAGGAGACATCGCTGAATGACGAGCTGACGCAGCGTGTGGCACGTCATCAGCACGACAACAATATTCTCACGCACGTGCTGGCCAAGACCCTCGTCGACATCACCGCCAACCCAGCGGGTGACTCAGCGCCGGATGGCGGGCGTGTGCCTCGCACGGTCGCCGACATGGAGCCTTTCCTGTCGCAGAAGCTGGTAGCGGGGGAGGGCGACCCCCTGGTGACGTTTGCAAAGGAACAGGTGGCTGCCATACGGGACCGCTGGCATGGGGCGCTGCAGGGTAACAAGGAGGAGCTTCAAGGGTTGCGTGAGGAGTTGCAAGCCGTCCGTGATGCTGTCGCGACGGCCTGGGAGCACGAGTTCAAGCCTTACTGCGCCCAGCTGCTCGCCACAGCCCAGGAGGGTGCAGAGCTGCTGCGGCTGGAAAATGACAAACTCCGACCCCGCGCGTTGGAGCGGGAAGCCTTGGTGAAGGAGAATAAAGCGCTGCGCCACCAACTGGCCGAGGCAGAGGCTGACCTTGCTGCCGCTGAGCAGGAAGCGCACGAGGCCACCCGCATGACCGACGCGGCTCGCAAGGCGCTCAGCGAGGCCCAAGTGGAGCAGGTGATCCGCGCCATCCCACAGAGCCACCCCAACCGCCCCGCTGCCCCTGGCATCAACTTGGCGGAGCTGGAACGCCGCATGATTCACGGGGCAACTTCGCTAACAATGGAGGCCATCGACGCCATGGCAGGCGATAATATGGCACACACCTTTGGCGATGTGGCCGCGCAGACCGTGAAGCTCTTTCACAGCGTCGAGCAATGCGTGCATGACCTGCAGGAGGCGTTCTGTGGCTACGAGCACACCCGCAACCCACTCACCCTCGCCGCCTCCGTGGAAGCTGGGGTCGCTGAACTTGACCGCATGTCGCAGACAGCCGATGACCTCTGGGCAAACGTGCCTGTTCTGTTTCAAACACCCTACACCAACGCACGGTAAACAAAGGGGCGCGGGAGAGCGGTAGGCGATGCCCCTCTTCATTGATACCGCTTTCTTTTTTCCCATTTGGTTCCTTTTCTTTTTGTTTTCCTGCGTCATGGACAACGAGCGTTCATTGATGATGTGCTTTGTATATAGTGTATTCTTTGCTTTCCTCTCTTTTCCATTTCTGGTTATTTTTACTGACAACTTCTGTACTCACTTATTCGTTTCTTCCACAGTCCCTGCAACCAGAGGCCCATCCTTTCGTCCTCTTTCCCTCGCTTAGTTTCTCCCATACCGCGTGTACATTCCTTGATTTTGTGTTCTATTGATCATTGTTGACAGGCACTTCTTCTCCTTGCTGCCACGTGCTCGATGACCTGTTGTGACGCAGATGTCGGTCGGTCGGTGCGTTGCTTTCTCCCCGTTCTTGTCCACCTGTCTTTTTGTTTTGTTTTGCTCTCCCTGATCTGCAGGGTCCTTTACCACCGTCAACAACTGAGGATGTGTTACCCGTGTACCGATTAAAGCAAAAGGAAAACTTTCGGTCGTAGTTGGTGCATTTAGTGAAGCAGCAATGTTTTTTCTGTGGTTTGGGGAATACTGACAAACGTACCTGTTACTCCGACGTAGCGTTCCGTCTCTTGCGAACATGACTTGGGTATGGAAAAAAGGGACAGCTGCCAGCATGGTCTTGCACGTGTAGAAGAAGCATGAACACACTCGTTTTCTATCGCTTTCATTTCCTCCCCACGTACCCTTTCCTGGTACTCTTTGTACCGACTAGGTACGAAACGCAAAGCAGCATATAACAAAAAAAACAACGTTTTGTGGATTCTTAGGCGAGTGTTGACACGCATTTATAGCTACGTTCACACGTTCTTGGTGTAGCACTTCTTCAGCTTCACTGTCGTTTGCTCTGTACGTGTGTATGCGGAACCGTCATGGATGAACCTGGCCGCTTCTCGCTTGAATCTGACGAGGAGGACGGCCCCCTCCGCGAGCACAGCAACCCCAAGGTCACGTCCCCGTTCGCTGCCTACCAAAAAGACCTTGGCACGGACGGGGGACATACGCCACAGCCGATGGGTCAGGTGTCCCCCGCACGCCTCACCACCGCTGCCCTTGCCGCCGCAGCATCTGCGTCGACGCTCCCCCAGCCTCGGCTTGCGTCCCGTGAGGACAACAACAACAACAACAACAACAAGGACCCTGTGGCACCATCTACCAGTGACCACCCGAACTCTGCGAGCGCTTACCCATTTGTGAAGCTGTGCGCTCTATTTGAGGGCATCCTCAGTGCTGTCAACAAGGCGCAGCAGTACGCGCGTCTGGAGGCGTTCTGGCGGTCCCTCCCACGGACAGAATCCTTCTTTCCTTTCATGCGATTGCTGATGCCTCACCTCGACAACGTGAGACCACTTTACCGCCTGCGCGAGAGCAAGCTGGCCCGCCTCTACGTTGGTGCCCTCGGCCTGCACGAGCGCAGTGGCGAGGCACAGCGTCTCCTCCAGTGGAAGGACCCGGCCAAGAGCTCCGTGGAGACCACATCTTTTAGCGATGTCGTGTTCGTCGCCCTCCAGCGACGGGGCGGGGTGCACCAGCGTGATTTGACAGGAATGGCAGCCGCCTTCACGGTCGAGGGCATCAACCATTTTCTCGATGAGGTGGCAGCAGCGGAATCGACAGCGGCGCGGCAAGGGCTGCTCATGGAGAGCCTCCTGCGCACCACCCCACTCGAGCAAAAGTGGCTCATTCGCATCATCTTGAAGGACATGAAATTCCGCATGACGCATCAAACCCTTCTCTCCGCATTTCACCCCACCGCACTGGACAAGTACAACAACACCAGCGACCTGGCCTACGTCTGCGAGGCCTGCTTGGAGGAAATTCAGAAACCGACACCAGGCTCAAGCGCAGCAGGTATCTTTCTTTTCCAGCCCTTGCGTCCGATGTTGGCCAGTCCCGTCACCGCCAAGAAGTTGGAGCAGCTTCTCGCCACAGAGGCTATTCTCCTCGAGCCAAAGTACGATGGTGAGCGCATCATGGTCCACGTGGACTCGCAGAAGGCCATGTACTGGACGCGAAACGCGAAGAACTACACTGCCCTCTACGCGCCTAAGTTCGACTCCACTCTGCGTTCCTCCTTTGTCGTTGGCTCGCAGGTGGTGATCCCGCATGTGGCCAACCTGAACTCGGCCCAGAGCGTCGACGACGAGGCGGCTGGCGAAGCACCGCAAGGCGGCGGTGCGGAACGGGCGCCCGTCACGCTGGACAATGCCATTTTCGACGGTGAGTTGCTTGTCTACGACGCCCATATTAAAGGGTTCATTCCATTCGGCCTCAATCGCTCCTTCGCCACAGGTGGGGAGGGCTACACCGCGGCGAGAGCGGGCGGCGACGACATGGCAGCCGGCGTCACCATAGCAGACGAGGCCTCCATTGATGGAAGCCATCGCTGGTTCTGCTACATGATCTTTGACATTGTGTTTCTTAACGGGAAATCACTGATGCACTTGCCGCTCTCGGCGCGCCGTGGCATTCTCAAGTACGTGACGCGCCCCTTGAAGCATCGCATGGAAATCGTGCCAAGCCAAAAGGTCACCACCACACAGCAAATTCTCACCAACCTCCAGCGCATGATGGATGCGAACCTGGAAGGTGTGGTGCTCAAGGCGGGCAGCAGCATCTATGTCCCTGCCGAGCGGAAGAGCAAGTGGGTCAAACTGAAGCCAGACCACATTGCCGGCCTCTCCGACACCGTGGACCTCGTGATCGTGGGCGGCTACCACGGCACCAAGTTCGGCGCGAGGCACATCTCTCACTTTCTCATGGCCGTCTGGGTGAATGGCTCCTCGCGCGCACCAACAGACCCTGGCGCGTTGTTTCACACCGTGTGCAAAATTGGCAACGGCTTCACCAGCGAGGAACTCAGCACCATCCAAGCCGCCCTCAACCCGCACTGGGAGACCATGTCCACGAGGCAAACAATCCCCGAATGGCTGGATGGCTGGAAGCCCGTGGCGAGCGATCTCATCCCTGACGTTTACGTGCATCCGGCGCACTCCATCGTCCTTGAGCTGTACGGCTACGCGTTTGTCGCGAGTGCAAATTACCGCGTGGGCTACACGCTGCGCTTCCCCAGGATGCTCCGCGTGCGTCTGGACAAGAGCCTCGCTGACGCCACAGACCTGCACACGCTAGCTGCCATCAAGGACGCCTCCAAGGACGCACTCGCACGGCGCGCGGCGGTGCAGGGCAGCGGCACCGACATCCACGACGGGGAAGGGCTGCTGACGGTGATGAAAATGAAGTGGGCACGGCGTCAGCACGAACGGATGGAGGCAGCGGGCACCCTTCCCGACTCGCAGAATGGGCCAGGGATGGGTTCCCTGCCCCAGTCGCTGCGCGGTGGCGGTGTAGCGCAGTGGGCGGCGATGCGTGTGGCTGGCGGGGCCGCAGCGGCAGCCGCATCCATCCCGCAACGCACCATCGCCAACATCACGCGCAGGCTCGGGGTCACACGGCTGGACCCGAACGACGCCGTCCTGGATGACCTCTTCGCCGGCTACGAGTTCTGCGTCCTCTTCACGTCGGAAGAGACGTGCACGGTGCAGCCCGACGTTGGGGGAAATCGTGTTGCGCTGGAGCGCTGTCTGCTCCAGCACGGCGCCAAAATTGTGGCGAACCCTGGCCCGCAGACGTCCCTCTTGCTGGCCTCCTCGAGAGGCGCGACAAAGGCAGAAAATTGGGTGAAATTGTGTCTGTCGGACCCATTGCGTGTCAGCAGGAAATATGCCGCCACGGATGTCGTCCATTGCGACTGGGCCATGTCCTGTGTATTAGCCAAGACGGTGGTGCCGCTCGCACCGCGCTTTGTGCTCTACGCGAGCCCCACCCTCTCCGCCAAGATGAAGCTCCTCCTAGACGCCTACGAGGATAGCTTCTATGAACCCGCCACGGTGGCGAGTCTGGCGTATTCGCTCTCGAAGGCACGCGCGCAACGAGCTGCAACCGTCGTGGGTCCTGCGTCCGCACCAGCTTCGGGCGTTGCTGGCGCCACATCGCAGGGTACCTCACTGCCATTGCTTGAGGCAGTTAACCGTACCCACCAGCTGAAGGCAGAGCTGGGCATCCTTTCCTCCGCAGATTGCATGTGCCTTGCCGCTGTGGACGTTATCAAGGCGCCAGAGGAAAACGCACTCACACACTTTTGCCCGTCGAGCGCAGGTACGTCCTCGACTGCCAACAGCGAAGAAGAGCGTGCGCGTGTACTAACAGAACTGGCCACATTCCTTTCACGCAGCTGCGCTCATGCGGGCTCCTCTGGCGCGAAGGAGGAACGCCTTGGGTCTCCCTTGGTGAAGCACGAGAAGGAAGACAGCAACGGCGGGCTGAGCCAGGCCACCGGCATTCCCAGCGGCACCTTGGCGGCCCTTGACCCCGGCCTCAGCGAAGATATCCTTGGCACCGACGAGACGCCCCTTGCACGCCTGAGCAAGCGTGGGGCAAAACGCAGGCGCGAAGGCTGTGGACCGAAGGAGGAAGGCGAGGAGAGGAAATCGCGCCACTGTACCGAAGCGGTGGGAGGGGCCGTCAAAAGGAAAGAGAAGGAAAAGGAGGAGGAGGAGGAGGGTGCTCCGCTTCCGCTCTCAGCGTGCACGCCGCTGTATTCACCTGACGCGTGGTCTGTTCCACAATTGCTGACTGTGATTCGCCTAGTGAGTGCCGCAGACTGTGCGGTGGCAGATAGCCCCGCCGCCTTCGCGAAAGCCTCCCACGTCGTTGACAGGCAAGGTCAGCTCAGGAAGGTCTCTTGAGACTCCAACCACGTAACGGAGCACTTTGCACTGTGCTGCTGTTGTCTTCTGGAATGAATTGGACCGTTACCAACTACGGTGAGCGCCTTCTGCGTGTTCATCTCTCACAACCGATGCGTTCGCCATACATGCACATTCCATTCCGTATACACAGACCTTTGTCGAAAAGGGGAGAAACAAACCACCGCATCCAGAAAAGAACAGAAGAGATCATCAAAGATACTGTAATGAATGCCTGTTCCACAGAAACGCATTGCTTTCACGGAGGCGCGAGAATGCACCTTTAAAGGCTTGAAGGGTATGACAACGAACGTTAAAGCGCACATGGTAGGCTCTCAACTCCTTTCTCCATTGCTTACACGTTCCCTCTCCTTTTTTTTCTTCACGATACCTCGTATTATTACTATTACTGTGATTTCTCCTTCGTGTGCGTGTAAGGGAAAACTAGGAATACCTCATTACCTGTTTGGCGAAACCCTTCAAAAGATCCTTGTCTCCGCATTTGAAACAAAAAAAAGAGATTAATATACACATTACGCTCACCTGTTATTTAGCATATTCATTCAAACCCTTCCTACCAAAAACAACAAAAAAAAAGCTGAAAAGTAAACACTCGAAATAAACATGACTCACGTTAGCCTTTGCAAAGAGTGCGAGCTCGCGTGCTACAAGGACGGCCTCGGTGACATTGAGGACACCACGACGAACAAGCCCGAGTTCCACTACTCCGCCATCTTCCAGCCCACCGACCCGCACCACAACCACACCGAGTACTACAAGGTCCCTGGCAGCGAGAAGTACGTTGAGGAGGTGGAGGTGATGGGCCGCAAGATTCTCAAGGTCGACAAGGCCGCTCTCACCGAGCTCGCCCACCACGCCATGTCTGACGTGCACCACTTCTTCCGCAAGGACCACCTCGAGGGCTGGCGCCGCATTCTCGACGACCCGGAGGCCTCGGACAATGAAAGGTTCGTCGCGGAGACGCTGCTCAAGAACGCCTGCGTCGCCTCTGGCCTCGTGCTGCCCTCGTGCCAGGACACGGGCACGGCGATTGTCCTCGGCAAGCGCGGCGAGCTGTGCTGGACCGGTGGCGAGGACGAGGAGGCGCTCTCTCGCGGCATCTGGGAGTGCTACACGCGTCACAACCTGCGCTACAGCCAGACGGCGCCCCTTGACATGTTCAAGGAGTGTAACACAGGCGACAACCTGCCGGCGCAGATGGACCTCCTCGCGGTCCCTGGCAACGAGTACGAGTTCCTCTTCATTGCCAAGGGCGGCGGCTCGGCCAACAAGGCCTATCTCTACCAGCAGACCAAGGCCTTGCTCAACCCCAAGTCCCTCCGCGCTTTTGTGGAGGAGAAGCTCAAGACCCTTGGCACGGCGGCCTGCCCGCCGTACCACCTCGCCCTCGTTATTGGCGGCACAAGCGCCGAGTCCACCATGAAGACCGTGAAGCTCGCCAGCTGCCGCTACTACGACAGTCTCCCGACCACCGGCGACAAGTACGGACGCGCCTTCCGTGACCTGGAATGGGAGAAGATCCTCATGGAGATCGCCAGCAAATCTGGCATCGGCGCTCAGTTCGGCGGCAAGTACTTTGCTCACCAGGCGCGTGTCATTCGCATGCCGCGCCACGGGGCGTCGTGCCCGGTTGGTCTCGGTGTCTCGTGCAGCGCGGATCGCCAGATTCTTGCCAAGATTACCAAAGACGGTCTCTTCATTGAGCAGCTCGAGAAGAACCCCGCGCAGTACCTGCCCGACGTCTCGGCCAACAAGCTCAGCGGTGACTCGGTTGAAATCGACCTCCACAAGCCCATGGAGGAGGTTCGCAAGACGCTCAGCAAGTACCCCGTCGGCACGCGCGTGATGCTCACCGGCACCCTCATCGTGGCCCGCGATATTGCGCACGCCAAGGTGCAGGAAATGCTCGACAAGGGCGAGGGTCTGCCCGAGTACTTCAAGACTTCGCCCATCTACTACGCGGGCCCCGCCAAGCAGCCGAACGGTCTGCCCTCAGGTTCCTTTGGTCCAACCACCGCGGGCCGCATGGACTCGTACGTGGAGCCCTTCATGGCTGCAGGCGGAAGCTTCGTGACGCTGGCGAAGGGCAACCGCAGCAAGGCTGTCACGGACGCCTGCAAGAAGCACGGTGGCTTCTACCTGGGCAGCATCGGCGGCCCCGCTGCGATCCTGGCGCAGAACAACATCAAGAAGATCGAGTGCATCGCCTTCCCGGAACTCGGCATGGAGGCGGTCTGGAAGATTGAGGTGGAGGACTTCCCAGCCTTTATCATTGTCGACGACAAGGGCAACGACTTCTTCGCGAAGCTGCTGTGAGGTGAGCGTAATGCTTCTTTTTCTCCCCTTTCCTTTAGCAACCAATCATCCACACACACACACGTATATATCAACAGGACCGAGTCGACGTCCGCTCTGTATGAAGCGACATATTGCTCGCCGCGGTTCTCTCTGCCTCCGATTGCCTGCGCTTTACCTCTTTGGCTTCGTGACAGAGAGCCCACCCCTCTCTCTCTCTCTCTCTCAGTACGCTTACACACTTACAATCCGACATCGCCCTTCGTGTCGGCCTCTTCGCTTGTTCATTCACCCTCTCGTTTGTTGTTGTGTTTTTTATCTTCCTGTTTGCCTCTTTTTCTCTTCTTCTTTTTTTTCCCATGAGGCATTCCATCTGAGGTGCTTGCGAGAAACACAGATTTTCTCCTTTTGGTCTTCTCTCTGACGCCGTTCTTCCCTTTATCATCGGTTGTTTGCTTACTTTTTTCTCTCTCTCTCTCTCTATTCGCGAACCTCCGTTGGAAACGTGGCATGATGAACCCAACGCGACGGTGTTAGGAGGAGGTAACTGTTACGCTGCAACACTCAAAGGAGCACGGAGGAGGAGGCGTCATGCAAGAGCCGTTGTTTCAAAGGAAACGCATCCTAGCACCGTGAGTCACGTACCTGGCAGCCTCATTGTTTCTTCTTCTTCCCGCCCTATACCGAAAGGGACGATCGCCACAGCCGTGACGTCAGGAGGACGTCGATCTTTCCTGCTTGTAAAGCCAGCACGACCACAAAAGAAATGCTTTTCATTTACGAACTTCTTTTGACCTTTTTTCTTTCCTCCTCTCTCTCTCTCTCTCTTTCTCTCCTTGTCGTTACTTTCCGGTTTTCATCATACTGTTGGGCCTGTGTTGTTGTTCTTGTCACCTCATTAAGTTCTATATGTCCCTCTCTTCCACTCACGAAGGCATTATTCCCTCTCACTCTTGCTTTTCACACATGCGTCGTACCAGCCTTGGACGAGAATACAGCAATGCAAACGAAGAAAAGAGAAGCAAAAAAAAAGAAAGGGCAAAGACAACTGCTGGGCATTACACGTTAGATGCGTGTGCATGGACAGCCGCCTCAGGGAGACTGGTGTCACACCCTTTCTGGCGAGATGGCCATACGCGCCAGTAGGCTGAGTACCGAGGGAACTCCGTTCTCTCCCGTTTCAGCCGTCATCGTAGCGCCGATTCAGTGGTGGACACCGCAGGGTGCTCTTATGATATGCGTTCTTTTGTGACCAATCACGTGAAACGCGCTTGTGCGCATTACTTCGCTCTTCCCTCCACATCTCTCTTACTAACACACAGAAGAAAAAAAAGGTAAATATCGCCCGCGCTCTTTCTCCGTCGCGTCCTTGTTGTTGTATTTCTTTTTTTTTTTTTATTTCTTCATTTCTTTATTTAATTTTACTCACGGGCACTCTCCGAACCACTACTCCTTCTTTTCTCTCCTTTTTCGCCTTTTTAGCCCTGCTGACTCCGCTGCTGCGATTCATAAAAGGTACTTTCTGTAGACTGAGAATCTTCGCCTCGTGCCTTCTCGTCATTCAGTTATTGCTGTTGCTGTTTTGTTTTTATTTTTATTTCCTCCCTCACTCACATAATCACAGTTACACAACGGAACGCAGCCATCACGTGGGTTTAGGACTTCTGTTTTGCGCTTACTCAGGAGCGTGCGCCGTATCGTTTCACCCTCGTGCTTGGTCATCGATCTCTGGTCACTCTTTCGCACCCCTTTACGAGTTTACGTTTTGATTGCGACAAGACACACGAAGGAAGCGGCGCGAAACATATTTGAAAAAAAAAATAGAATTGGCTGAACGCGGAAACACGCTTGCAACATGTCGCGATCCTCTCACACGTGGCGGACCGCAAGCTCCGACGCTTGGAACAACGGCTCCTCGCGCCCGTCAACGTCTGCGTCCGCGTCCTCCATGAGCTCCACCACCTCTTCCTCCGCTTCCTCCAGCATCCACGGCGCGGACGAAGAAAAGGTGTTGCAGCTCACCTGGACAGATGTCCTCGGCACGGTGACGGCCGATGTCACACCAGAGCCAGAGCCTGTGTGTCTAAGCGACGGCAAGCCCATTCTCGCCATCGACTACAGCCCTCTCTTCGCCTATGTTGTGGGCACCTATCGTGCACTACGTCCATCGATGGTGGAGCTTGTGCGTGCACCGGTGGATGTGGTGCGCGCCAAGTGCTACGGTGCCAACGCTGGCATCGCAACGCTTACGCGGTGGCTTATGCTGACAGGTTTCGCGATTCGTCAGTGCTCCTCGCACTATACGGTGTGGTCCGATCGACGGGAGCTCGTCCTGAACCCCCACGCTTTCTGGGCCTCCACGCGTCAGCGCCTCGCCCTCGCTCCGTTCGTCATTCCACCTGGCGCAAACATTGGCGAGAAACAGGCGAAGTGCATGAAGGAGGAGTACGATACCGTTGCCATGCATTTCCATGAGGTCACCACGAATTGGCTGCCCGATGCGCAGGCACTTCCCGCCGATGCCGCCGCCGCGCTGTCTGGGGCTGTGGACGACCGCCTCACCACTGCTGAGAACGCGCAGTGTACGGTGAAGGCGCTGTGGCACGCGATTGCATGGGAGCTGGACACGATTGGCCCGATTGGCCGTCTGTACCACAAGAACTTCCAGGTGTGGCACCATCGCAAGGAGATGATCGCCTACGCACTGGAGAAGATGATTGACGTGCGGCTTTTGGAGAAGCAGGAGGCGGACAAGCTCGCGGACGTGGCAGCGCGGGAATCCGAGCGGGCGGCGCTGATGCAATCACGAGAGCTCTTTGAGGCAGAACTGCAGACACGCTACGAAGTTCGTTTTTCCGACATGGATGAGCGCGTTATTGCGTCGGAAGTGATTGAAAACGTCGACAGCAAAAACTATCATGTCTGGACGCACCGTGGCGGGTTTGTGCACGCCTTCTCCTTCCTCACCCAAGGCCCTCGTGAAGATTGTTGGCGAGACGACTGGCTGGCCTTTGCGGGCGCCAAGGAAGTGGACTGCGAAACCGCGTTTCACGTGGACGAGGCGTGGCTGGACCAAAATGCCTGCATCGGTGCTGCACCCGTTCCCAGCACGGCCCCCATCGCAGAGGAATTCGACTTTACCGCAAAGGCCATCAACGTAGACTGCTTCAACAACTCCGCGTGGTGCCATCGCATGTTCCTCTTTAGCCACGACGTAGCAGAGGCGCTCCTGCGGCACTACGCAGATGGTCTCGTGCGTGACCCGCAGGCTGTCACGTCATCGCAGCAGCTCACGCTACCAGAGCTGCTGCACGTGCTCAAGTTCATTTGCAAAAAAGAAATTGACTACGCCATGCAATGGGCCTACTATCGTCCTAGCAACGAATGCCCTTACACATACGCCCGTGGCATCGCGGAACTATACCAGTCGGCCACCCTCCGGCTGAAGCTGCACGCGGCCATGGCTGCCAAGGCAGCGCAAGACGGGAGTGCAACACGCTGCGACGTGAACAAGTACGCGACGCTTCTCACACAGGAGCTCCGCAGCCCCGTCCCTGCCGCCTGCACTGGTTTCGCCCACCTCGCGGAGCATGATGAGGACACCGCGCGCTACTTTACCAACGCGAGTCAGTTTGTGGACTGGACAGACTACCTCGACACCTTTAGCCTGCTGCGCTACCAGCAAGACGTGATGCACACCGTGATTGAGCCACGTGTGGCGCATTACCACGAAAGCATGGAAGGCATCCTCCGCGAACTCGCCGCGTTTGCGGACACTACCGATGACCCAGAGGAGCTGGAGGCGGTTCGACAAGAAAAGCTCAAGACACTCTACGCCACCGGGACGCAGCATCTGCTAGACAACCTGCATCAGGTCTTGACAGCCATGTTCCACAGCTGCCGCTCCTTTCTAGAGCAAACGTGGCTGCTCTACTGGCGGGCGGACCGCCGAGAGGAGGTGCGGCAGGCGCGGCCCTCTGAGGTGTACGCGAAGGAAGGGGTCTCGGATGCTCTTTTGCCGTCCGAGGCGTGGTCCCGAAATGTGGCCAGCGCGCGTGGTCTGTCCGAGGTGAACATGTTTCTCGAGAAGGAAGCCATGGCGCTAGCGCTGGCCAAGCGTCTCACCATGGAGGACCCCGTGCGAACCAAGTATTGGCGGCATGAAGTGCGCACTGTCATGCACCGAGATTACTAATGGCTTTTGAACTTTGAAAAAAGAAAACGAAAGAAAGCTCTGCGCAGTGAAAGGTGCTTCTGTCTTTCTTTCTCTCCCTCTCTTTGGTATGCCCACGCTTGTCATGGCTTACCCTTTGTGCTATCCTTTTCTTTTAACGTTTTCGTTCCTCTGTTATCGTACCGTTCGACGTGACCCTGGCTGTATCGCCGCTACCGACTAGTCATTATATCTCTCCGATGGGTCTGGCGGTGAACCTTCTCGAATGGAGCTGTCCTCTCTCTCTCTCTCTCTTCCCCATTCTTCCTTCACCTCTGCGACCAGTCAAGTGAGTCAGTCGTCAACTCTGAATTCATTCACTGCTCCCACTTCACTTGCTATCTCTCCCTCTCTCTCTCTTGCACCCGAGCAGCGCACCGTCTTCCACTCTAAAAAGAAAAACACATCTGTGTGCATGTGTGTGTGTGTGTTTCTGTGCGGCATCATTGTCGTCGTTTGTTTTCTCTGAGGGCTTTCAAAGTTAATTATCCTTGCGACCTTACCTCTTCCTCCTTCTTTTCCTCTTTTTGCTTTTGTCTTTTTTCTGGTCCTGCTATGAACTGCCCGTTGTACCACCTCTCTCTTTATGGCTGAGGCGTTTGTGTTGTTGTCGTTCTCTTTTGCCTTATTTTCTTTTCTTAGTTCGTTTTGTTTTTCTACCAGTGCTGCGACCCTCTCTAGCCTACCAGGCTTTTCGCCTACTCTAAAGTCTTTCACATAACTCCCGGTCACGAAACGAAACGTCAAAAAAAAAAAAAAAAGCTTTGCCTAGAAATACCTTCAGTCATCTGGCTGAGTCACAGGAGGCAATGATTTTACCGACCACCCCAACATCTCCCACCTCACCGTGTGCTCACGCGAGAGAGGGGGGGGATTGAGGGAGTCTCTTTCCTCTCGATGTGTGAATCAGAGACCAACAGCTACGCAAGCGCTCTCTGTAACAGCGGCTTGAAAGCTGTTGGTGCGCTGTACGCATTGACTCCTCTCCTCCAAGGTGAACGGTGCTCCATGACGGCCGTGAAAACTCCTTCGCCCTTGAACCTAACTTTCCCTTTGACTGCATACGCTGTGAAGTAGCTTCCCTCTTGCGTGGATTCACACGAACTACCCTTTTTTTCTCAACTTCTTCAAGTTTCTCCTCTTCTTCCCGTACACTCAACCATCAGCGTACTGCACGCATACGGTCAGACAAAGTCATTAGCAACACATTGACGTCGCTGAACGAGCACCATTCCTCTGCACACCGCGACAGCCTATCCGGCCGGATTGGTAGCTGCTCTAGTTTCTTCACGGTTTGCATACATCTTTGCTTTTTATTTTTGTCGTTCATCATTTTCGATTCGTTGCTTTCATCTGTCTTTCCTTTTGTTCTGTGATTAGTGACAAGCGCACCTATTCCACTGCCTCCGCTCTCTTTCTCACCTTGCCTTTGGAAGCCCCAGCAGCACCTAGCATCGCACCCTGGTGTGTTGACGAAAAGGAAAAAAAAAGGGCTGCACGGATGAACCCATACCCACAGGACGAGAGCTCGGAGGAGCCGTGCAAGAACGTGGCAGCCTTTGTGAACAAGAATAGCGGAGAGCGGGCGGCAGCTGTGTTTGTGCGTGAACAGCTTGAGGTTTGTCTAGGGAAGGAAAACGTGTTTGATCTCTTTCCCAAGCCGGGAGAGCCGCCCGCGATTGAGGACGCCAAGGCCTTTCTGATCGAGAAGCGCCCCGACATGGTCATTGTCGCCGGTGGGGACGGCACGGTTTCGCTTGGGATGGACATTGCTGACTCCCTGCGCATGGCGGGGAAGATTGGCAAGTATGAATGCCCGGTCGCGGTCCTGCCCATGGGCACCGGCAACGACCTGAGCCGCAGCTTGGGCTTTGGTAGCGGCTACGTCAAACCCATGCGCAACGCCGAGAAGAAGTTTGCAAAGCTCATTGAAAAGACCAAGCACGCACGCCAGAAAATGGTAGACCGCTTTCAGTGCGACATCTACCTGGCCGATGCGGCCGACTCCTCTAGCGACGACGAGGATGACCAGAATGCCTCTGCGGTGCACAACGCCTCGCAGCAATCTCTTCTCTCCGCGTCGCTGCGGGCACGCGCGCAGGGCGACTGGAGCCCTAACGAAGACCGCCGCGACGATGACGTCGATAACCCAGGTGCCCCTCAGCAGCAGGAAACCCGTGTGTACACCGCGGAAAACCAGAACCAGAATCAGAACCCGAACCAGAAGGGGGAGCCACCTGTCCAAGAACGTAACTCAGCCAAGACCAAAGACGCCGCGGACCAACAGGAGCGTGACCCCAACGCCATCTCCTACCACCGCCCAAAGGGCGGCGAGAAGGTCTTCTCCAAGCCCTTCATGAACTACTTCTCCGTTGGCTTTGACGCTGACATCGCCTCTGACTTTAGTAAGTTCCGCGAGAAACATCCCAAGGCTTGCTCAAGTCGGACGCTCAACAAGATGTGGTACTTCTTTTTTGGCTGCAAGGCCATGTTCGCCTCCTCCCGCTTCCCCAAGCACCGCATCTCGCTGCGCATCGACGACGTTGAAAAGAAGGTGACGTCCAAAGCCGAAGCGATTGTGGTGAGCAACATGCTGACGTACGCCGGTGGTGCAGTGCTGTGGCAGGACTCTAAGAAGGAATTTCCGCCTCCCGCCGTGGACGATAACCGGGCCGAGACCTGTATTCTGGATGGCGTCATGCACATGGTCGGCGTGGGCGCGCACGCGCGGTCCGCACGGCGAGTTGGGCAGGGAAGCAAGATTAGGATTCGCATCCCCGCCGACTACCTCATGCAGTACGACGGCGAGCCCATTCCTGCCCTGGGCAGCAAGGAGCAGGATTGCATTGTGTATATCACACACGTAGGGCAGTCTCTTGGCACGGAGCTCGCCAACGGCAAGCAGGTCACCAACGACGCGGAGGACGACGAGGCGGAAGGTGGAAGCGGCGAGGAAGCCCAGGGTGCCCAGCAGCAACCTACCCTAAACACACCTAACCCCATGTCCTACCACGCCGAGGAAATTGTTCCACCAAAGTGATCACGCATATCGCCTCACCCTCTCCGCTCTCGCACGTACAGCGCGCAAACCCTCTTTTCCGCCCCACTGTTGCGATAGCTCTTTAGGAATTGCCAGGGGGCATCCTCAACTCCTTCCTGTTTTCCTCGTTTCTTATGAGATGTTTCTGTATCGAGAATACATTGCCTTGGATGCATGTTCCTTTATTTTTTCACCTTCATCCGCTTTTATTTTGGTACACGAGCGGACCTTTCTTCCTGGGCACTGTGTGGAATATTTCCTCTTGGATACGACTGCCTGCGTGCCATCTCCTCTTTTCCTTCTCTCCCTTTGTTTATTATTTTTCGCTCCTCTCCTGTGGCGTTCATGCTCAAAGCCAAACTTCATGAGTGAGCGTGAAATCTCGTTCGTGTGTTATCCTCCATTGAATTCACTGTACCTTAGACACGGATGCTTTCTTCCCAATCTTGTTTAACTTGCATCCTCCCTACACATTGTCTCCCGCTTTCGGAACCCTTCCCACTGATTTGTTCCCCCTCTCTCTCTCACCCCACCTCACTCCCTCACCTGTTCCTCGCTAACAGGTATGGCAAACATGCATACATCTGCGACACGTCCCTCGAAATGTACTCTTCTCCTCAACCACACCGCTTTCTCACTGCGCCTGACCACGTCCTTGTCATCAGGCAGACATGAAAAAAAAAAAAATTCTGTATCCAAAGAAAAACATTATATCACTGGCACACCAGTTTTCAGTGGTGGCCTGCCCTTCCCTGTTCTCGTCGTCTCGCGCTGTAGGCTTTATATTTGCTCTTTTTTTTTCTCTCATTACAGTTGCTCGATTCGTTGCACCTTCTATATTCTTTTCCTACGGGAACAGCTACCCGCATCAATCTCCCTTGGTGTTGCGGCGGAGGCCATCTCCGCGAGGGTAGAATAACAGAACAAATTTAAAACAGAACAGAAATGTCCATGGTAAGATGGTCTGCATGAAGCACAGGAGCATCGGTGCGCTTCACTTGACGCTGCGTCGTCGAAATAGGTCATGTGGTGTATCGGTCGCACGCATGGGTGCGCCAACAGGTGAAAACACAGGAACGGGGTTGAATAAAGGGAAACATGCAAACATTCACTTTTTCTGTGGTACCCTCTCTATCCCTTGATTTCAAACAACCTTCACTAGAGTAAAAACGTTTAATAAATAAATAAAAACTTACCAGTTGTGGCGTC
Source organism: Herpetomonas samuelpessoai (assembly GCA_030849835.1). Lineage (NCBI taxonomy): Eukaryota > Euglenozoa > Kinetoplastea > Trypanosomatida > Trypanosomatidae > Herpetomonas > Herpetomonas samuelpessoai. The sequence goes on along the minus strand of JASAOC010002109.1, from coordinate 36,326 downwards.
AATAGCATGCCTTTAAGAATGGGTTCGGCTAATGATGATCCACTCAAGAAAGACAATAACGCATCTATTTTTCGGAGCCGTCTCTGACTGATATCTTTCCAAAACACTTGTTCCGAGAGGAATGAGGTCTGACTAGGCGAACGCGGACGCGGTACAGGAGGTGAAATATCTTTACAAATAGCTACGTAAGGTGAGAGAGAGAGAGAGACAGTTGTGAAACGACCGAAGAGGATGGCAGCTGTGTAGTGTGTTCCAAGTGATGATTCAAATACGAAAGACCCTAAACGCATCTATTTTTCGGATCGTCCACTGACCGAAATCTTTCTCAACTTACATCTGATTGTGGAATGCAGTGAAGGCTTTGTGGGTTGTGTGTTGTGTGTTGTGTATTTTGGAGCTCCTCAGTGTACTGAGTGTGTTTTCAGAAGGAGGTGAGAAGGCGTCAACGTGCTGCGTTGGAGTTTGTGTCTTGCGTTGTGAAGGCCGCAAAACACAAAGAAAGGTATCTCTTCAATGTGCCTCCGCCGCGCCAAAGGTAGGAAGAAGAGTCGTAGACATGGACAGTGTGGTCGGACGTGGAGTGGCACGCGCATCGGACATTCACTGATGTGCGTGGAGCTAGCTACCCTTCGCCTTCTCTTTTCCTTTTTTACAGAGGGAAAGGAATTTCACCGGCGAATAATAATAATAATAATAATAGGAATCAAACGTACATGAAGCAGCTTCAAAGCCATTTAGGAGAATACAAGCATCGGATCGGGTAAACCTACTAGAGATGGGTCCCTTCCTTGAATCTAATGACGGGATACATATATTTACGGAAGATCTTTTCTCCCCTCGCCCCCCCCCCCTCACCGCATCACATTTCACTCCTTCTCCTCCTCCTCCGCTACTTTATTGTTTTGAAATGTATATCCTAGGGTCACTACCATATTCGTGAAACTGCCCACGCACCGCCACATCACGGCTCTGTGGTGAGGAGTACCCCACAGCCAACGGTCTGTTCCCCCAAGAAGGAAACCAAAGACGGCTACACAACATTAAAGAGAAGCATGCGCCGATTGTGTCGTCAGCTGGCAACCACACCGAACGCAGCGCGGACGTTTATTGGAGCCGGCCCTCTCGGCGCAGACGTATTTCCCCCACCGCCCTCGTCCTCATCGGCTGCCTCCTCCCACACACCGTATCCGGCACCTCCACAGCCACCGCATCACCACCAGCACCACCAGGGCGGCAGCGCGTCTCGCCCGCCGTCGTATGCGGATGCGCTGCGAGTGTACGAACAGCAGTTGCAGGCCTACACGGCGGCTAACAGCGCGGCAGTGCAGACGGTTCGGGAGCGCGTGGCGAGGATACGACAAGCGCAGGCGGCGTTCCCCGAGCGCGCGCGGCGCGACTCCTTTTGGTCCTTTATGCCGGTGGCGGTGATGTTGTGGTTGTACATTCGAGACCTGGCCGATCGCTCCTACGCCGACTACACCCATCGACACGTAAAGGAGTACGCCGTGTTACACAGCAAGGTCAAGTATGTGAAGATCTAACGGCGTCGGTCTTCGCTGGGCGAAAACGACAAGGACGAGGAAAAGAAGAACATCGCTCGAATGTTATTCGCAACAACAAAAAAAAAATCCTTCCACTCCTCATTGAAATGACGTCTATTGGTTATTTTCCGTTTGCAGCGATACGACAAACTACCGCTCCGCGCATTTGCGTTCATGGTGTTTCAAAGCAAAGAAGGTTGACTTCCGTAAAGCATGCGAATTAGCACACCAAGAAGCGAGACCGATACATGGGTGAGAATGAGAGATGCATTCGATGCGCATCACTCCCCAAGCACAAGAAGCGTCTCTTTGACTTCACAGCACTCTTCACAACTCCTCCTTTTTTTTCCTTCTCCTTTTCCAGAATAGCTGTGTCAGAAACAAGTTAGAAAGGTGGAGTTTTATTTATCCCGCTCATACATATTCCCCTGTTTATCCTCCAGAACTTTATTGTTGCTGTTGCTATCAGCGGCTCGGCAGCAGCACGAGCGGCGCAAATCGTTTCTTTCGTTCTTTCCCTCCTTCTTTGGCACTCACCCTGTAGATCGGCAGGCCAGCGTTTCTTGTATCGTCTCTCTGTCTCTCTCTGTCTTCTATCTTTCTACTTCTTTCTCCTCACTCCTTTCCATTGAATCGGCACCGAATCCACGCCGTATGACTAGCCCATCCGAACCTCCCGCGGCGTCCTCGTCGACGCCATCGCTATCGATCATTTCACGGGCCACGGCAGCCTTTCGTCGCGCCGCCGCGCAGAGCGAAGCCGCCCATGGCCCTACCACTACGACCGCAGATGTTGTGGAGGCCGCCTACACGACAGAAATCACCCGCATCAACAGCGCCCTTGCAGCGGAGCGGGCGATGAAGAAGACGGCGGGTGGACATGGGGCGGTGGGGTATCTCCCTCCTCTCTACCTACGCGCTCGCGACCCCGTCGCCGAGGGTGCCCTCCGTCTGCTGCGCGACACCAGCAAGTCCTTTGAGCTGAACCTCCGATTCCGTGAAATTGAAAAGCTCGACCGCATGCATGCCAAGCTGTGGGAACTGCTGAGTGAGCAGAACCGATCCTTTGTGACCGCGGCCGAGTATAAAGACGTGATGGCCCGCTTCCAAGCATGGGCACGCGACGAATTCAGTGCGGCCGATCCCACCGTGGACGGCGACGACGCTGTCCTTGGCCAAGGCACGACGAGCAGCTCGCAGAGTCACCGCAGCAGCCACGACGGCGCCTTACTCCAGCCGCAAGGAGACAACCCACTCACCCACAGCGGCGAAGGGGTGGTGGCAGGCTCGTCATCTGCACGGGAAGCGAGCCCGGCAATCCGGAGGAGTGATGGCGCACCCTCGTACGCATCTTCCTCATCCCCCTCTCTCCCATCCCCGCGCACCGGCAGAGCACGGCGACGTCCAAACGCCAGCGAGAGCCTGCAGCGGCCTGTCGATGACGCCACGCCCCTCGGCAACGTCTTGTTCCTTCCCATTGTGAGGCCACCCAGGCCAACCATGGAGCTCTTCCTCTCCTGCCCCCGAAGCACCGTGGCCCCTGACGCGGTGGACATCAAGGTGCTCTACCAGGTGTTTGGAAAGAAGGTCTCCCTGGTGAAGTGCGAGGCGGAGCTCGTCATGTGGGATACCAACGGGGACGGCCGTCTGTCCGAGGACGAGATGGAGAGCTACGTGCGTGATCTCGTCTCACGCATGGCGGCGCTGCGAAACATGTCAGAGGAAGTCCTCCCGTTTTACTGCTGCACCGCGAGCCGCCGGCTCTTTTGGGACCTCGACCCCTGCAACCGCGGCGTCGTGCGCATTGACGCCCTCCTGCAGAGCGCCGTGATGGATGAGTGGGTGAGTCTGCAACTCCTCACCGAGGACAACCCGCGCAATTGGTTTGGCCTCATGGCCACCCAGCAGCTCTACGAAAAGTTCCTCCTCCTCGACACGCGAAACGAGGGCACCCTCAACGCAGAAAACCTGCGGCGCTACAAGAAAGGCCTCCCCACCGTCATTGACGATGGCCTGCCCCTGGACGTGAGCCCCTTGTGCACCCTCTTTATTGACCGCTTCTTCGAGACCAACGTGATGATGGCCAAGTCGGAAATGGACTACCGCAAGTTTGTGGACTTTGTGATTGCAGTGGAAATGCTACCCCAGTGCAGCCGACCCACGTTCCTCTGGAATATCCTCGACCTGCGCGGTGACGGCGTGGTAACCGCCATGACGGCGAACTACTTCTTCCGCGAGACGCACGCGAAGCTCGTCTCGGCTGGACTGGACGTGCCCACGCGGGAGACGGTGATTCAGGAGGTGTTCGACCTAATCCCGACGGCCGAGCCGCTCCGGATCACGCGCGAGGAATTTATTGCCTCCCCTCAGGCAGGCCTGTTCGTCGCTCTGCTTGTGGATTGCCTTTCGTTTTGGGCCTATGAGAACCGCGAGCAGCGTTGACGCGCAAAAAGGAAGAACGAAAGCGAAAGAAGTGACGGTGCGACAATGAATGCCCTTGGTTGGAGGCGTCCCCACCTTTCTTTTTTTTTTCTCTCTCTCTGGTTTTGAGAGACGTGTTTCCATCCATGGGAGGTGAATCATATACGCACGAATACGTGAATGCGCGTTGTTCCCCCCTTTCCTATCCCTCCCTTTGGTGCTTTCGATTTTGTTTCATAGAACCCCGCACAACTAGTTGAACAGAAGATCTCGTTAAAAAAAGAAAAAAATGGATGCCTCCGTGTCTTGGAGGAAAGAACAAAGAAACGAGCAAAAATGCAACAGTTGTCCATGTGGAAACCCTTCACGCTGTATGTGTGCACCACAAAGTGGACCTGCTGAGTGAGTGCTATGAAACTGCCTGCGCTGTGTCATTCTTTCACGGATCTAATTCGTCGTCTCTCCCCTCCTCCCCCGCCGCGCTGTTTCCTATTACGTATTCTGCTTCCATAACAACAGAAAAAAAACAAGTTAATTCCCTCGATGCAAGCGGTTCACACCAAAGGGGTGACGCTACGCCTCTCCGTTCGCCCGCTGCGAACTGTCGCCCCTGCCCATCCGGTGGAACTCACCGCGTACACACGCTGCCTTGACACAGTGGAGATGCATTGTGCCCAAGGTAACGTTCATGTCAACGAGAAGGCGGTGGACACGCACTCCTCTTCCCTGCCACCTGGGGTGCATGCGACCAGCGGTGAGGTGGTGGTGTCGGTGCCAACGCCGGATCACAGCAAGGTCAAGCAGACAGGGCGGCCCACGGCGGCTGTGCACCATCTGCCCGTGCTGGCATGCCAGGTGGCGGCTGGGGAGCCTGTCTCCAGTGCGACAGGTGTGCGAGCCTGCTCTACGCGGACATCCAAGCGGGTGGTGGTCCCGGAGGGTGAGGCACGCGATCACCCTACCTCGTCCTCTTCTTCCTTGGGTGCTCCTGTGAAGACGATTCGCTTTGTTGACTTGACAGCGCTTACCGCGCAAGACAATGTCCTGTTACGAAGCGTGTCTTCTGGTGAGCTTCTCCCGCCCTGCTCATTGCTATGTGTCGCAAAGAAGGCACCTCCCACGCGACGACCGGTGGCGCCACTGCTGATGAAACGGCGGCGCATTGTTGTCCTGCAGGAAGACACCGAAGTCGCAGGAGCGGCGTCAACGTACGAGCTCGTGTCGTTTGCTTTGAAACGAAGGGTTGTGGACGGATAGCACACGCGTGAATAGCCACCTTGGGTGTGGGCGAGCGTTTGCTGTTGCTGCTCTTGTCTGTATGTTAGTTTGTTTTGTGTATGGTTTCACCTATCATGGCCTCGTCCTAACACTCAACTGCGCAAGTAAAGAACTGCACACACTGAATATTCACGAGGGAAGCCAAAGCAGGGGCAATCTCACATGGGACATTATGGGTGTCCACAGGCTCCATTGGCCTCCGACGCTCTACCTTATAGGTATACGTGCCGTCTTCCGGATGCAAGATAACCTGTCTATCTCTCTGTCTCTTTTTTTCTCTCTCCATGTCACAATATCTCTAACCCGATCGTTCACACGGTGTACAACAAAAGCGAGAAACACAAAGAGAACCCAACGCCTCGTTTAGAGGTTTGTCTTCTCCGTCACATTCACGCGATCATTTGTTGACGCGCTCGTATTCCTTTTGCTGTTGTTGATTTCTGAGTTTTGTTTTTCTCGCGCTGAACAGACTGCTGGCACAGCTTTCATCAAAAAAGAACAAAAATATCGAATCTACAGCGCCAGTACTGTGCCACTGTTTATTCCTGCTCGCCATCTGCAGACACTATTCACGTTTTTGTTTTCGCGTTCGCCTCTGTGGTTTGCTGCACTCGTATAACCTGTGAGCCTGGGGGAACATTCATCATAGGGCCACTCCCGTACACAGACACACAGAGACACATCTCCTGGCCTCATCCATCATGCCTGTGAAGGGTGCGCATAGCGCACACACGTGGCGTCGCAACGCCCTCTTCCGCGTGCTTGCCTTCCTCGATTCCACCGGTCTGCAGGCGTTTGACCTTCGCGAGGACATTGACGACGAGGGGCTGTTCCGCCATCCTGAAATCACATTTGGCGAGAACGCCGCGATTCGCGAGATTCTCCAGGCAGGTGTCGTTGCCTTGCGTGAGAACATTGGCTTCCTCTTCACCGACGAGAAGGAGCGTGAGGCCCTCCTGCAGGTGGTCGGCGCCGGACCGCGGAAGAGCTCCTCGGCGGCCGTGTCGGACGCACCACTGCCAGAAGGCACAAACGTGCCAACGGCATCGAGAGCGCCTGCCCTCCCGGAGGACACTCGTTGGAGCCGCTCGCTGCTGAGCCCAAAGGGACTGCCGCAATTCGTGGGGCAGCTGCAAGGCGCCTTCACGCTGGGCCTCATGTGCCGGCTGGAGGAGGCGCTTGCGGTGCCCACCACCCGCACGGTCACGGAGGTCCCGTTTGTGGAGCAGTTCTTTGTAGACGCCGTGGATCAGTGGATGTCGCAACGCACAGAGGCGGACAACCAGCGGCTGGTGCTCGCCTGCGGGGTGCAGCCCGCGGTGGTCGAGGTCGCTGCGGCGCGAAAGGCTGAACTACCGTTCGCCTTGACGGACTTTGTCGTGGATGTGGTGTTCCCTTCTCCCGAGGAGGCAGGGTGGAGCAAGGGCCCTGGCGCCCAAAACGGTACTGGCAGTGCCGCAGGGGACGCAGGCAGCGAAGAAGACGAGATGGGGGAGGTAATTGCACAGGATTGGCTTCTGTTGGCGTATCAGCATAACCACGAAACGGTGGATGTGGAGGAAGAGTCCTCCGACGCGTCGCCCCCGGTCGCGGCAACAGCGGCCGACGGCGGCGAGAGCCCTGCGCAACGCGTGCGACGGGAAGAGGCAACCAGCGACCTCGCAGGCTGGCAACCGGAGGAAGGAGAAGACGGCGAGGTGGTCCTGACAGCGGACAACATTGACCGCTACATGCGAGAGAATCCGTCGATCATTCCCGTGGAGATTGTGCGAGAGAAACGAAAGCTGTGGAAGGACCCCAGTATCACAGCCTTTGAGCTCGAGCACCATTACACGTTGCAAGAACTTAAAGCCGCTGTGCGCGAGCTGGCCGCGCTGGCGAAGTCTTCTGCAGAAGACAAAGTGGCGTGGGAGAACGCCGCCGTGGCCGAAACCTCCGCGCGTGTCAACGACCTTGAATCCACCACTCATTCCAGCAGGCGGTCACAAGAAGCGGACGCGCAGTCTCCTCGCCCGCCTTCTGTGTACCTGCCAGGCTCCCTGACACCAGCAGTGCTCAAGGACGCCACACGGGTCACGAAGAAGGCGGACATTGTCGATCTCCTTCTTCGTCTGCACAGCAGCCAAGGTCAAGGCGAAGGCACGTCTTCACCGATCCCTCAGAACGGTGAGGAGACAGATACCCCACCACAACAGGAAGAAGCAGCTGACGAGCCTACCTTGGCGTCTGCAAGCGGCCCTCACATCGGAGACCCTTCGTTGAGTGCGGCGCAGCTCATGAAGCACTTTACCCTGGCGGAGCTGACACACTACATAGTGACGGACCTGGGTGAGTCGAGCGCCCCCGCGACAAAAAAGAAATGTGCTGCGCTTATTGTGGCGAAACGCCGGACAGCGTGATAGCGGCTCTGCGAATGGTCTGCCGAATTGACACGAAAGGTGCTGCATGGGACGCTGGAGAACTCAAGGAAGGAACACCCGACCCTCCTACTTTTTCTTTTTGCCCCACAAAGAACCCCAACGTGTGGCCCATGATTCCGACCCAATGCAGACACCATTTGTGTTGATAAAGCGAGAGATCAGCAAAGCGTGCTTCACCACCATACCTCTTTTTCTTTATGGTTTTCTACGCCAAGCTTTGCCGCTGTAAAAGTCCCCCCATAGCTCTTATTCGGCGCACGGTCCAATGAACGAAAGGTTGATACGTACTGCGATAGCTGCTTTGGCGGTAATGAACATTTTGGATAGTCACTCGAGTGATGTCCATCTTCGTCCTGGGATGCGGCTCCGCTTCGGCTCCGTGGAGATTTCTGATTTGCTTCTCCCCTTCTGTTCCCTGTTCCAACAAACGCTTCACCGAATCTCTCACTCGTGCAACCGGTTTGCTCTGGCGACGTGGCTCGCAGTAGAAGAAGCTGAGACAATAAGTGCCCCCTTGACGGCAACGTACTAGGACTTCAAAAGACATAGAAAAAGGAAGCGTCTGACCGTCGAGGCGGAGAGCCTCTCAGCACTTAGTAAGAAGAGAAAAAGATATCAGCAAGAAAGCAAAAAAAGAAAGCACTTCAGCGTACCCTTTGCGACATTCTGCTTTTCTTTTGCCATCACTACTTTCGGCTGGCTACCCCGTTCGTGTCCTAGGGCCAGAGACTTCTTTATATATATTTTTGTCGTGCATGGTTCGCGCCAGCGTCTTGTGGCGGTGCGGCTCCTTTGCGCTTGCTCCTTCCGCACGGCGGCATGGGCCGCAGTCTCGGCAACGCACGCGCAGCTTCACAGCACTTGGCCTCACAACGACGGCACCGCCAGCACGCAGCACCACACCTCTCTCCCCAATCAGTCTGGAAAGAAGAACGGATGAATTTGCTAAGAGACACAGCGGCAGAAACAGCCTTCACATTAACCAGGTCGCACAGGAGATTCTGACGTCCTCGGATCCTCATGACGCGTCAGCAGTAACGGATCCTCACATCTCGCAACAGATGAGCTTTTCCGTGTTGAGCCCGTCAGCCACTGCGACCGCCACCCATTCCGCACCACCGGACCTCGGCACTCCATGGTCTGCATTGCGGGTTGAAGCGGCCCTCGCCCGCTACGCACATACAGCATTTGCATCTCGTCCGCTCACCACATCCACGCGCGAAGGCCTCACTCCCCATGAACAGGAGGAGATCCGCCAGCTGCTAGACTACGTCACGCACAGCTTTCACGAGCACCATCAGCAGCAAATCACGGTCCCCCTTCGCCACCGTCAATGGGTGGGACCGGCCTGCCGGCTCGCCTCTGCTGTGGGACTCCACTCGCGCTGCTGCGAGCTCTTCTTCGCCTCTGTCCAAGGGACGCGAGGCCCCCGGGAAGGCATGCCCACGCGCTGTGAGTCCGCAGGAGAAGGGGATAGGACCGCTGCGCGCACTGTCGGCGAGCAGGAGCTGGGGATGCCGCCCTCGGTGCAAGAGGAGCTGCCAGAGTACGTGCTCTCGGCTGCCGTCGCCGCACGGGACTTTGCCTCCTTGGACCTGTGCTTCCGCTACGCGCAGGAGGTGCACGCCGACACGCTCGTCCTCAAGGCCTCAGCGGTCGAGTGGTGTGGCTCGGTGGGGGTCGCCAGCGCACTTCGGGTGTACTGTGGATGCGTCAGTATCTTCAACGCGTCTTTGTGCATGGGAAAGATGCGCAAGAGCGATGCTGATGCTGCGCGAGAACTGGCCCTACGCATCGCAGCCTGGCTGCGACTCGGGTCTGCGGACATTTCGACCGGAGACAAGAAAGAGGAAGAGAGGGAGTTGCGTGAGGCCAACGCCTTCTTTGCGGCTTCCGCTCGCCTCGCGCGCTACGCTCGGAACGGTCAGCTCAGCGACGAGGCGCCAGACGCCACCAGCAACGAGGTGCACGCGCGGGCTGCCATATGCCTGCAGGCCTTCCGGCACTGGGGAGAGACCCAACCGAGGACCACCCCCTGGCGGACCACAGAGCTTCTCTGCGCGATGCTCCGGTCGGCGCTTGCGGCTCGGCGCTGGGACCTCGGTCGGCTTTACGCTATGCACGTGGACCTGCACCTCAGTACCTTGCCGATGCTGACGCCCGCTGAGGACATTCTGGTGGCGCTGATGCTGCGCCTCTTTGTGCTGTCTCGGCAGCCCTCGCGAGGGGTGGCGTGGCTCGCACGCCTTCGGGAGGCATTTCCGGCATACCTGCCGAGCGTGTCAACCGGCGTGGTGATCGCGCGTCTGGTAGGGGCGACAGCATCGGACAATGGTGGCGGCGGCGCACGCGTGGGCGCCTCTCTGGCGCTGTGGTCGCTGGAGATCTTTCTCGATGCAGCTCAGCCCACACCCCCAACCCCGCAGGAGTTGTTTGACAGCGTCTGTGCGCTTGCCCGGTGTGGCCTGCCCAACTTCACCGCCATCGTGGACTCCCTCGTCGACAACGGCCTACTGACCATTTCAGAGGAGGAGCGGCTCTACGCGCGGCTGCTGCACTGCCGAGGCAGCGTGCACTGGCGCACGCGGCTGGAGGGACTGCTGCAGGAGACCCTCAGCACCACCTCTTCTGGGGTCGCCGCGGGCTCCGCCGTGGACGCGTTCTCGCTGGAGGCACCGGGAGCAACGGCAGACCCGCAGGTGGTGCGGCGGCTGTTTTCGCCTCGAAATGCGTATATGGTGTTGCTCATCATGCAGGAGGGTGAGCACCCCTTCTTCATGACCTACTACCGCTTCTTTCTTCTGCGCGTCGCCGTCCCCGCGCCTGGCGGCCCGTCGCAACTGCCTCTGACGGACCGTGTTCGCTGGGCCATGTTTGCCACGGTCTGGTCGACAGCGAGAGCAGGGCGGCTGCCTAAGGAGGACCTACTGTACGTGGCTCGCGAGGTGGCGCAGCTTCTGCACCCGCAGGCCCGCAGCAGTGCCGCTGCAGTCGGTCTTCCCGCTTCGCTGCGACACAGCCTCGAGGCAAAATGGTCTGTGCTGTACGCGCAATTCAGTCCGCAGTGGTGGCGTCGGCACACAGCGCGCGGACCCACCACCCGGCCCCTCACCCTCGCGGTCGTGCCGCCCTCCGCCAGCACCGAGACACCGTTCCCTGTAGCGCGCTTCTTGAAGAGGAAGACCCACCTGCGACTGTCCGATGCCCCAGCGGCTCTTTATCGTTCCACCACACGCGAGGTCGCCGCCCACGGAATAGAAGGGTGCAACTGCCCGTGTGAAAGGGTGGCTGTCCTCCGCGACATCTGGCGAAGTCTCTACGATAATGGGACGGAGTAGCGAAACGCCGGTACCGCAGCCAAGCCTCCCATTGCCCTGGGGCAAACGCCTTGAATGCACGTGTGTCAGTTGTTGTTTTTTCCTCTTGCCCTTCACACTTCATTCTTAGTCTTCACATCGAGCGACAACGCCCAAAATAAAACAAAAAGAGGTAAAGAGATAGACAGAGTGGATAAGCACTTTTCCCAGATCAGAGAATTCACGCATGGTGGAATCGTGATGCCCCGACAAGCGATTCGTTCTCGCAAGACTCCTCTAGGCTTCACCAGCACGTCCCCTTTCTCACATGCAACACAACCTTTCTAAACGAAAAAAAACAAAACGCACGACAATATAGTCAGATCGTGAAAAGACTTTAACTTCCACCAACACAGTAGCACAATTCTAGTTTTGCTTTGTAGCTCTCTCTCTCTCTCTTTCCTTCTTTCCCTCGTCGTCACCCACACACACACGCACACATCCCATTCGATAACGGACAGCGGAACATCCAATGGGAGGAAAGGCCAAGCCCACCAAGCACACTGCCGCTGAGACGGCGCGCAAGAACAAGCTCGCCACCACCAACATGGGCGGTGGTGCCAGCGGTCTGCAGGACCGCAAGGGCGGCGCTGCTGGCCACAGCCGTTTCATTTGCAAGATCTGCATGGCGCAGGCCCCTGACATGAAGTCCATGCGCCTGCACTACGAGTCCCGCCACCCCAAGGAGCAGTTTAACGAGTCTGACTTCGAAGACCTTCACGAGATCTACGGCGGCACGACCAAGGGTGTCGCCGTCCATGGCTCCTTGAAGAAGGAAAAGAGGAAGGACAAGGTACAGAACAAGAATGAGGATGACGAGTAAGTCCTTGCTGTTGTTGTTGGTGTTGTTGTTATCCTTCTCCAACTCCCAAAAAAAGATTTGGCTCGCCAACCTTTCTTTTTTTTCTGGGGTGTTTTTTCTGGCTCCCGTACACGCATTTCAGTCCAGTTTTTGTTTTGTTCTGCTTCTCATAAAGCATCAACTGCAAAAAACTGTATCAAAGGAAAAACGGCTAAACCCGTTTTACAGTTTTTTTCTTTTTTCATTTCTAACTTCTGCCTGTGTCTTTTTCACTCTTGTGTACGCACGCAAGCCTTCTTCAGCGCACCGTCGCCCATAACCCGCTCCTCATCAATAAGTCTGTTTTCTTTTTAAAGAAAAGCATCTAACGTGTACCCGCCTACCTTCATCCTCCTCTTCCTCATGCCCTGTTGATGCCTGTCTCACTGCGTGAAGGAAAGAGAAGGAGCGGTGTGTGAGTCTCCCAGGAACGACAAATGCTCAAGAACATGAATAAACACCTCTTGTCTGCCTTTCCTCAGCAGAAACTCCACGGAGCAGTGCGGAGAACTTGTACCTCTAACCACATCACCTTTAAACCAAAACAAAAAGCAAATGCATCAAGGCAAAAGTGGAACGCTTAAAGATGAGGGGATTCTGGAAAGAAAACTGTCATCAAGTCTTTTCTTAGATGAAATTCTATTCAACGAGCGCAGCCGTGGCCACTGCCCTTTGCGTCGGCTCAGCGCGTGAAACAGTTACCCTCAGAGACGCGGTGTAGCAGATAGCGTAATGGTGGCACGTGACCTTAACACAGAGGATGTCTTCCTTCTCTTTTGTGTGTGTGTGTGTGTGTGTACGTGTGTCCGCTAGCGTCCCTTGCATTTGCGCCGGTGGTCGTCCTGCTCATGGTGCCGCATGACCTGTTGATCTCTGACAAGATTTCTCTTCCCTTCTCTTCGTTACCGCTGCCCTCCTCCATAGGTGTGTGATACGTTTGCTTTTCCGCTGCTTTTATTATTTTATCCCTTTTTTGATTGTTCTCTCTTCCTCGTTGTGTAGCGGCAGCCGTTACCGCCTTTCCGCGTTTCATATCGACAAGCGCACATCCGCTTCAGGAAACATGGGTTTAAAGGCCTCCAAGCAGACGGCAGGGGAAAGCTTCACGGTGGAGGAAGTCGCCCGGCGGCCGAAGCTGAGCTCGAGCGAGGTGCCCGCACTCCACCTGGTCTCACACACCACGTACGCCTTATTGTCCGCGCTCGTCTACAACGACGCGCAGAAGGAAGTCAAGTGCCCGGAGGGGTGGGAAGTGTTTTTGGACTGCGCCAGCTTGCAGCTGGACAGAGAGGGGTACTACGCGGTTGCCTACGTCCACCGCGCCGCCAAACACTGTGTGATTGCGCAGCGAGGCACCTCTGAGGTACTGGCACTGCGGGCGGGGGTGTGGGTGTACTTTGAGGAGCCCACGATCCAATTCTACCTGGCGGAGCAGTTCTCCAAGCAGGTGGCGCTTTCCCTCTCCTTGATGCAGGACGCGGAGGAGTGGGTGGTGAGCTACACGGGTCACAGCCTGGGGGCCGTCCTGGCAGCGTGCCGCGCGGTGGAGGAGGGCACCTTTGCTGTTACCTTCGAATCCCCCGGCAGCAGAGCCTTCCTCCAGAAGACGAGCAAGGGGAATCCCAGTGCGATGGATGCTAGCATTATTGCCTACCTCCGCCCACCGAACCCTATCAACACCCTCAAGCCCCACTGCGGCTATATCGTCATGCTGCCAGCAACGAACCCAGACGGCACGCCACTCGCTGCGAGCAACCGCAGCACCTCGGGAAGTGCCACCTCCCTCATGATTCTGCCACCCACCGGGGAGTCTCCGCCGGAGCTGGCGGCGCGTTCGCCCATCATGTCGGAGCTCCCCAAGGAGAAGGCTGCACCAACGTCTTTCGACAAGAAGACAAACACGGCACATTCTGTCGCAAAGAGCGCGGCCGCAGCACCCCCTGCCTTAACCGCCGGGTCAGCGGGTCCCTCTGCTACCCGGACAACAAACGCCCTGTCGCGCTTCAATCCGTCCAACTTTAAGCTCCCTTCCATTCGGCCGCAGGGGTACCTGCGGGACTACGTCCTGGGAGGGGCTGGCCTCGGTATCCCGGAGCTCCAGCAGTATGTGAGCAAGGTAGAGCCCATGATTCGTGAGATGCTTGAGCGCACCCACCAACTCCACTCCATCCACGGCATCGTCAGCCATTTTAAAGATGGGGTCAAAGCGGAGGGCGGCAGTGGGGCACGGGAGGCGCAGGAGAAGGTGGTGCTGCGATGGCCGTCGCACCTGATGCAGTTCATGGAGTACCACAACACCACCCGTGCCTTGGATGACCCGTATAATCAGGCTGTGTACGTGAACGCCGCGTATGAGGCGATGTTGCAGCGCATTTATGCCGTCGCGCCAATCCCCACAGACACCATCCCGCTGCGCTTTATTGATTCAAGATCCCAGAAACTGGTGCGGCTCTGGTGGTCTTGGGATGCTGTACGCCGAAAGGCACTTCCCTTGTCTCGGCTGGAGCACAAGGCGCTGAACTGCATCAAGATGGACGGTGGTGCCTTGCGGGTGACGGTGCTGAAGCCCTTTGAGGCGAAGCAGTTCCTCGCCCTGTTGGTGAAACGACCCCACATGGCGCCTATATTGAGCCGTGTCTGGCCTGTTGAAAAGGATGGCTCCACGGAGGGAGTTGACAGCGTCGTGACGAGCCACCTGTAGACCCAACCTCAGTCATTTTCTTTTTTTTCTTTTTTTTTGCTTGTCGGCTGGGTGCGGACGTTGTCTTGTGAAGGTAAGTTTCCCACTGATTGTGCTGACATGTCCCAAAAGAAGAAAAAAGAAAAGAGGGTTTGAGCTACATTTGTGAAGATGGACTGGGAGCAAGCACTTCAAAAGCAAAAACGGAAAAAAGGGCGGAGCGCATTTCTTCCCTCACCCGAAGCGAACGTTTCTCTTGGCAATTCCGCGTTATGGGCATTCCTTCTCCCTCCTTCCCTCCTTCCCTCCTTCCCTCCCTCCCTCCTTCTCTCGTCTCTTCCACCACCCCCTGGACCCAACCCATACCACCCATAAGCTTCGTACGTGAGTTCCCATCTCCCTCTTCGTCTGTTCCTTCTTTTCGCTACCACTATTAGCATTGCTGCACATTTGCCTGCCACACGACAGCCATGTCGGGGTTAAACCTAAAAGACTTTGAAAACCTGGCGCAGATGTTGGACAAGAACGCGGCCTTCACACGACCCAAGGGACAAGCTACAGGTTTCAGTTTGCAGGAAGATGACGCCAGCGGTGTTGCAGCGGCACCCACCGCCCCGCACCCCGGCAGTATCGTGGCCTCTACCAGCGCGAGCGGGCCTGCCTCGGTGGCGCCGGCCTCCGTTCCTCTCCCCGCCACGGTGGTGGACCAGCAGCTCCGCCTCCCTCTCCCCAGTCACAGCAAGGCAGCTCAGCAGCAGCGCGCCAAGGATGCGCAGGGAGCCAAGCCGCAGGGCAACGAAATCTGGACGCAGCAAGAGCTCGAGGACATTTACCGTGCAAGCCTCAAGGCCGGGGGCTCCTCTGCCATTGCCGCCGCCGTGCGTGCCAATGCAGCGGGTAGCCCTGGCGGCCGCCCGACGGCAGCAACAGCGGCACGCCCGCAACCCGCACCTGGTGCCGAGGAGCCGCCGTACACCGTGCTGTACCAGCAGAAGATCCGTGCAGAGGACGTTTACCTCGGCGTGGACTTCACCCGCGATGAGTCGAGCGCGGCCAGCGATGGGGTGGTGGTGAAGGTGCAGATGCCGAAGACGACCTCTGCGAGTGGGCTTGCCCTGCATGTGGAGCCGTTTCAGCTGTTGCTGTCGTCGCCCGAGTACTTTCTCAGTGCCCCGCTGCCGCGCAAAGTCACCGCGGGAGCCGCCGATGCAAAGTGGGATAGCGCAAGCAAGACGCTCACCATTCAGCTGACAGCGGACAATTCGGAGGATGGGGTGAAGGTGCTGTGAGCAACTTGTCGTGCCTTTCCAACGGCGAAACTACCTTGGCCCTCCTTCTCTCTCACACTCTTTGACTTGTTCTCCACCACATCTCTGTGTTGCCATGTTGCTTCCTTATTGCTGTTTTTCTTGTTATCCTCCTCCTCTGTGGATTTGCGTCTCCATGTACATAGCACCGTCGTCAAACGAAATCGCTTTCCTCATGTCGCAACTGGAGGTGAAAATAGATAACCTCCGACCACGTTTTAAGGCTGCGCTAGATGCAGTGTCGACGTGCGCTCCGTCTTGAGGTCCACTGAAAGTGCTTCTCCTGTATTCTTCCACCTTTCGCTCCCCTGTCCAACACGCCGTCTAAGTAAGGAGGAAGAGAAAAGAAGAACAGAACGGTGGAAAATCGATTCGCCCAGATACCTTTTAGATATAATTCAGGAGAACAGAGCCATTAGATCCTCTCTTGCTTCTTTCAGCGCCTTTTTTTCCAATCCTCTTCGTTTTCTTTTTGTGTTTCCTGTGCCCCACGCAGACGCTTTGGGAAAGAGAAAATGATGGATTTTGCGGACCTTTACCTCCAGCACAATCACCTGGGTGCTGGTGCCAGCGCAGCTGGCATGGGAAAGCGCGCCCCCGCAGCCGGGCAGGGCATCCATGAGCTGGTGGGTGGTGCGTTGTCGGCACAGGAGTACAGCGACCGGCTCGAGGCCCTGGAGCAACGTGTCGGCACCTTTGAGGAGAAACTCATGAACCTCACCCGTCTGATCAAACTGTCGCAAGGCCTGCAGGCGGAAAAGGAGGCGGAGATACGCAAGGAAAACGACGAGCTCCGCGCTCGGTTGCAGCGGCAGGAGCATGTGACGGCGCAGCTCCTGCGCGATGTTGCTGGGGTCAAGGAACACTGCGCGACCAAAGCACCAGCCGACGCGGTGGCGCTGGTGGAGAAGAACCTGCAGGCGCTGGCCGAGGCCACGAAAGCAGCGGAGCGGCGCCTGGCCGCTATGGAAACCCAGCAACACGAATCAGACCATGCCTTGGCTGCGGAGCTCGATGAGACGAAACTGTGGGCGAGGCGGAATTTGCAGCGCCTGAAGGACCATGTAGACATGCTAGCGAATGGACTGGCGGAGGTCCGTGGCGGGCACGGCGATTTGACCTCGCGGGTGGAAACGCTTGACTGCCGGGCGGAGCTTGAATATAAGAAGCTCCGTCTTCTCCTGCAGCAAAAAGGGACCGAAGCGGAGGCGCTGGCGGCCCTCATTGACAAGGAGCTGCGCAACGTGCGTCAGGTGGCCCAGCGACACGAGGTGCTTGGTTCACCAGAGGTCAACCCTGCCACCGTGAACACGCTCGCGAACAGCGCTGTCACGCCTCCATCCAAGGCAGCCGACTTTGCTGCCCTAAAGTTCAGAAGGTAGAAAAGGCTCCACGGGCGCGCACACATGCCCTTGCCGCGGCTGTGGTTGTTGTTTTGGAAAACGGTTCCCGTTATAGAATTGGCTCTAGACTTGTTACACTGTACCCACGCCAACCGATGTTCTCAGCTTCCTCTACCCTGTTGACCTGCTTACCATGTTACGTTGGCGTTCGGCGCCTGGTGAACAGACACACATTCGAAACACGACAAAAGGAAACGAGGAAAAGGTGAAGAAGAACGTGGGATCGCAAAAAGCGAACGCGCACGAGAGAAGGAAGTCATCTTCCCAGTACTGCCAGAGAAAATGTGCGCTCGAGGAAACAAAACCAGGAAGCTTCTCTCTGTTAGTTCATGGAGGGAAATTGCTGCGATGCAATTCATGTCTTTTTTACTTCTCGCCCCTCTGGTTGCTCTGCTAGCGTTTCTTTGCGAAGGTAGGCCCCACTCGGCGACGAGGGAAAAAAGTGACAGGAGCGGGGTTCGAACCCGCGCCTACGAATAGAAGAGAACTTGAGTCTCCCGCCTTAGACCTCTCGGCCATCCTGCCATCAAATACGAACGACCATTTATCTTGTGTTAGTTTATCGTGTTCACTCTCAAACTGTGCATGCGAGCTCTAAAGTCATCATACCCAAGTGGTTACGGGGGTTGACTCGAAATCAACTGTGATCTCGCGCGCAGGTTCGAATCCTGCTGGTGACGTCTTTTTTTCCATCCACCTCGCTAGCTTCCAGCGAGCGTCACTGACCATTTTTTTTTTTTTTTGCACTTATCCCACCGTCGTGTGAAGCACATCACCGAAACACGGAGGCGATTTTTCGTCTCTGTTCCTCTCCTCCCGCCCCCCTTTCGTGAAATTCCCCTTTTTAAGCGCGCCGCTCGCCAAAGCGTCAGGGGGAAACTGGAGGGAAAATGCTAGACTGTATTGGGATTGGGTGAGGTTTCTTATTCCATATGCACTTCAGTTCGTAGCTTGCGTGGGATGTCGGCGGAGTTCTCTTCACCCTCTTCCTCTCATTCTCTCCTACCTTTCTTCGCAGTTTCCAACAAGACCAGGTGGCGCGCTTCACGGTCGAAAAGCGTAGGGGAGAGGAAGGCCTGGTGGAGCCCTCAGCGTTCCATAGCGTTTGCCTATTTACAGCCGCATCCTCCACAACGGCACGCCATACCACTCCGTCCTGCGAACTCGCTCATGCTGCGCAAGTTTTTCGGTTTGTGAAGAGCTTTCGCTCCAACGGGCGGGGGCAGATCGGAGTGCTTGTGGAGCAAAGTCGCTTTCGCAGTCGCCACTCTCATCTCGGAGTGGCGGGCGAGCCACTCCTCTTCCTTTTTCCGAGGCAACGCGTAGCGCCGCGGTGCTTTGCAATAATTTATGTTAATCGGTGACGCCGGCGTAGCCAAAATGAAGAACAGTCCGTGCGAAAACGAATTGGGCACACCTGGGGGTTCCCAGGGTTCTATGTCACCTTTCGTCGAATGTAAGTTAGCGGGGCCGGGTCATCTGCGTTAGGGGTGTATTTTGCCGGCTCTGATCTCACCGGCGTCCTGAGAGCAACTCGGTACACAAAACGAGTGGACCACAAAACAGCTGAGACCAGCAACACGTACCTGCGCTGCGGCGATGTTGCTAGACCTCCATCGTGGCGCACGGCATTCGAACGGCAGCGAAAAAAGAAAGAAATGACGGATGCGGAAATGTGTCCGCCATGAGGCTTCGCCGTCACCCACAGCTGTTGTGTACGCGTTTTCCCCCATCAAAGAATGGAAAAGAGGAGGAAAGAGAGTTGGGTGTGGGGCTGTGAGTGAGGTGCCTGGCCGCTCGCGGGGGTGCCTCGGCCTTTGGGTGGGTTTTGTGGCACGTCGTTTTTGTCCTGCGTGTGGGCGAATCGTATTCTTCGCAATCCCAATTTTTTAACTTTCGTTAGCAGCCCAAGTGGTGGGCGAAAACCCATCACGGTCCCTTTAGGAAGCTCCGTAGGGAAAGTCAAGGCGAGGGATGTGGCGCCGCGGTCCCCGTAGGGCCTTGGTGTGTGTGGTGGCGCGGGTTCGCCGTCTCAGGGACGGTTTGGGCGATGTAGTCTTCCACATTTGTGGCAGAACCAAGCTTTTTCTCGGTTTTCCCATCTCAAGGAAGAGGGGTGTTCGGAGGAGACTTCGGCGGGTAGCATTTCGTTTGCGTCTTTTCGCTTAGCTGCCCCCATCCCCTTCTCCTCCCTCCCCGCCCCACAGGCCCGCGCAGCCCCCAAAGCCCCCCCCCCCCCTCCCCCAAACCCCTGGAGGGACTTGCCCGCCACCGAAAGAGCATCGATTCACCCACGGCGGGGCATGGCCCAAAGAAGGCAAGAAAGAAAAGGACGAGCGAAGGCTCGTCGAAGACCCTGTTGCACGCGAATGCCTGAACGACCACCGAACCCTAAGGAAGGGATGTCTTTAGATCAGCATCCCAACAGCGTGAGAAAGAACGTTTCCGAATTGGTCCCTTTGTCTTCCTCCTTCGTTCGTTTTCCCTAGAACAGTCAGTTGAGACTTTCATTTTATTTTTTCTGACCTGTCCGAGCAAGACAGTTTGTTTTCTCGCAGAAGGGGAGGAGACGTTTCACCGTTGAAACATCTGACAAACACGAAAAATACACTTCGTCATGCTTCGTCGCACGATCGCCTTTTTCAACCGGAAGGTTGATGTGTGTGTCATAGGTGGCGGTCCTGCCGGAATCTCTGCTGCCCTCCGCGCTTTCGACTACGGCAAAACTTCCTGCATCATTGAGGAGAGCCGTATCGGTGGTGCTGACTTTTGGAATGGCGCACTCCAATCAAAGACCATGTGGGAGATGGCTAAATTCTACCAGGCTTCGCATGGTATGACTGCCGCACGATTTTTGAAATGCAAAAAAGAGCTACCGCCTTGCACTTCGGAAAACATCCACAAAGCGATCCACGAAGCAGCAGAAACGAGGGAGGGGCAGGTCCTTCATCAACTTGAGGTGGCGAAAATTGACGTGGTGAGTGGCCGCGGCGCTTTTGAGACGCAAAATTCAGTCAAAGTGACGCGCGCGGATGGAAGCACCGAAATAGTCGAGGCTGATTATTTTGTCATTGCGACCGGAGCACAACCACGTCCCCACCCAACTGCTAAGGCCGACGGAAGGGTTGTGTTTACCTCTGACGACATCATGACGCAAAAATTACCGAAAAGTGTTGTCATCATTGGCGCAGGTGTCATTGGCTGCGAATTCGCGTCCATCTTCGCTAACTTTGCGCAGACCAAAGTCCACGTGATCGAGAAAAGCCGCAACATCTTGCCAAACGAAGATGAGGACATTTCTCTTTTTATCCAGTCTCTTCTCGAGAAGAAGGGTGTTGTTTTTCACCACAACTCCGAAATGGTGGCAAACAAGACGGATAACGACTGCTTTCACTACACCCTGCGGGATTTGCGTGATGGAAAACTGAGTGAGCACACGGTTGAAGCTGCCCTTGTATCGATCGGCCGTGTACCCAATTTTCAGCAATTGGGGCTCGACAAAATTGGCGCAACGTTCGGCCAAGGAGGACGTCTCCAGCGTGATGAGTTTCTTCGTGTAGCGCCCTTCAAAAATATTTACGCGTGTGGTGATGTCGCCACGCGAGTTGCTCTGGTGAACGTTGGTGAGGTGGAGGCGCGTGCGTGTGTCGAGCACATGTACACACCTTACCCAGAAGACCAGCTGAAAGTGCGTCTTGACAATTTATCGACAATTATGTTCCTGGATCAGGAGGTCGCCGCGGTGGGTCTCAATGAGAAGCAATGTCGAAGTCAAAACATTGCGTACAAATCGGCACGTTACGGATACGAGTTCGTTGGCCGTGCCCTTGCCATGGGAAATCCACGGGGATTTGTGAAGCTGATTGTGACGAACGACCGTAAAATGCAAGTGCTCGGAGTCCGCGCCGTTGGTGCACACGCAAGTAGCATCATTGAGCTCGCATCTCTGGCAATTCACAACAAGGAATCCGCGTACAACTTGTGTGAACTCAGGACTGCGTATCCTGCGGTGACGCAAGGTTTCCAGGAATGTCTGCACATGCTGATCGGCGATTCTGTTCTGAAGCCAAACGTTTTTCCACAGTTGGTTGTGAATGAGTGGAATCCTCCCAATTTCGAACGAGGACGCGGCTATTTGGCGTCCATCAAAAGGTAAACATCACTAAAATTACCGCATACCACGTCTTCAAGTGATATGTCGTAATTGCACTCTTTTGGCGTCTTGTGGAACGGGACATCCAGTTTTGCTCACTTCGGTGGCTACTCGCCCACATGTCTCAATTATGTGTACTCTATGTTCCCATCCACGTTTCTTTTTTCAGGGCCAAGGCTCCGCCTGCTGCACGTTCACGTCGTGCCACGGACGTCCACATTCGAGTTTCCGTTAGGAGTCATCGCTTACACGACCCTGCTCTTTTTTGTCGCTGTTTGGTCCTGCAGTATTACTGTGAAAGAAGCAAAAGGAAAAAAAAAATACGTAAAAGATAGGTGAAAATGGTCGGACGTTTGAGTCCCTCAAAATGTATGCTAGATGCCCCCAGGTGCGAAAAAAAACATCGAAAAACTTTGCGTTTTGAGAGTACTTGTACATTTATCAGAGGCACCCTTCACTCATGGGGTACACTCGGTGTGATAGGGTGAAGTACTAATTAAAGGATGACACGCGCCAAAAGAAAGCATGCTCACACCTTTGTGTCTTGAGGCAGTTCCAGACACATCGAATGTGTTCTCACTGTTTCCCTGATTTTCTGCTCTTATCCGTCGAAAGGAAGCGCGTAATTGTCACGCTGCACTTCTCTGACATCAGTGTTCTTTGAAAGGAGAAAGAGAACTTTCGCCTCACAAGGTAGCAAGATTGCGAAGTGGCTTCATTTTGTTTTGGTGATTTCGCTCATCATTTTTGAAGGAGGTAAGCGCCAAACTCGGACGTGCTTCGTAACGGAAAAATAAATAAATAAATTGTCGACCAAAAAATTAGAATTATGAGTGAGCAACCCTCCCAAGTAAATGTCTCCGAGGAAGACATTCGCGCGATTCTCGATGTTCCGATCCGGACGCACGTGAGGGTGTCAGGTATTTTGAATATTCACCCGAAGGTCGTTGCTAAAGATCTGGAGGCAGTGAAACGCTGTGACACCATTGAACAAGTGGTTCACACGATGGAGGAAACAAAAGCTCGCTGGCAAGGGCTTGGCATCTTCCGCAAAATTGAGTACAACCTCGAACCAACACAGGACGGTGAGGCGAACGATGTTTGTGTCAGCATCAATGTCGAGGAGGCCAAACCGAAGAAGTCTATCGGCGTGTTCACCACAGATACGTCGCTCCCTGAAATCACAATGGCGCTAGAAAATGTTTTCGGTGGCCGGTACTCGTTCAAGGGAAATTACATTCCACCTGCGTCTCGTGTGCATTCACTTTCTCTCTCGTTTCTGTCGAATGTTCCGTACATTGGTCAGAGCGCAGAGTACTATCTCGGTCGCAGGCAAGAGACGAAGGCATTCAGTCTTGCAAATCACGAGAAAATTGAGGAAGTGAAGGCTGTTTCCCGCAACAACAAATCGGGCCTGGCGTCTGAGTTTACTGTAGGCTTTCAGCGTCGCGTATTGGTGACGAAAGACAGGGGGGAAATTCCCGAAGATCTCCTTCCTGATTTTTCACCCACTGACAAGGGATTTGTGCGTCACGAACTGAGTCTTTCGCGGGTGGCTTACCACGCAAATCCGTATCTGTACAACATGTACCCTCTCCCTATTCTCGGTCACAACTTCTCCTTGGCGAGCGAATTTGCTGGCGGGCCAACTGGGGGTGATTTCTGTTTTGTCAAATCCGAGGCCCAAGTGTCGAAATACTGGCCTTTGGGTCCGTTCTTTAGCTTGCAATGGAGCGCGAAGGTTGGCGGCATTTACCCTTTTCGACAGAGCCGAATTCCCCTGAATGATCGCCTATTCCTCTCTACCTGTCACGTACGGGGTTTCAAGTCAGTCGGACCCTCCACCCTGGATTCGGGCAGCCCTGGAGGTCGCTTTGCTGCCACGGGTGGTAACGCACTGTGGGCGTCGTCGTTGAACCTCAACTTCCCGTTTCTCTTTTTCCCTAACAACGGTATCGCGAGTATGCACGTGTTTGCAAACGCTGGTAATTTGCGTATGGTAGATAGCCGCGAAGCTCTTCTTGACTGGTGGGGATGGGTACGAAAGAGCGCTTGCTCGGTTGGCGCCGGTATTGTCATTACGCGCATCCCTCTCTTTGGTATTTCCCCGAGCGGCCGCTTCGAGCTGAACTTTTCCGTGCCGCTCGGCATGGATTCTGAGGGGAGGGTTGTCGCGCGCAACGGCAACCCAAAACTGTTTGATAGGGTGCGCTTCGGCTTGATTTGGTCTTCAAACTATGCGATGTAACCAGTCTCCACGCGTACGGGATTACGCACGGCTATGATGAGCTGGGTAGCGTACGAACAGGAGAAAGATTCTGTTCTGTTCCCATCGACTGGCGCTCATTTTCCCACGCTTCACGATTGGCTTTTGACCTGTGTTCGTTGGCTGCAACGCATGAAGTGTCGTCCTTGGTTCACATTCCTTCTAATTGTCAGCTCTCTTTGCGAAACTGCAAGTTAAACTAACGACTTATGACTATTACACTAATTACGGTGTTTCGGCACAGTGTAAATGCAGTCACATGACTAGTCGAAGTTTACTTGGCCTGAGTTTTTTTGCGCAACCAAACGCAAAAAAAAGCTCATGCTCTTCTTGTTCGGTGTGCAGGGTCTACCTCCCCTGCAAACGAAGGAGCAAACGAACAGAGGTACGGACGCGCACGATCACCACCACCGCACCAAACTAATGTTTCCTTCCCTGTCCCTGCACTTCCGTTTTACTGCACCTCAGAGCGTAGAAAAGTGTCCTCCGTTCCTTCCCTCCTTGGGAGGAACTTTGTCACCACCTTTCCTTCTCCTTTGCTTTCATTTTCCTTGTCTCTTTCGGCTATCACCGCATCGCGTTCCCTCCTGAGGGTGCGGCAGCCTAATCTACTCATTTTCTTCCCTCTTGTCCTTTGTGGCGTGCAGTCACTGTCATGTCGTTAGGGGCTCCTGCTGCCTTCTTTGGCGAATTCGATGCGCAGGACGGCCCCAAAGTGAACTTTGCCTTTGAATACTTTCATTACTTCCAAGACACCCATGTGTCTGGACCGCCACCATCGCTACGCCTGATTGGTGGCACCGGATTTGTGGCACGCGGCGTGGCGGGTGGTCGACTTCATCCTGATTACGTGGAGTTTACGCGTGAGGTGGCGGCGCGCGTGCTCACATCCAACGAGGCCCACGAAGAGAGTGTGCTTTTCCAAGACCCAGGATGCCCAGCTGTGGGCAGCTTTACCTTTTGCTTGCCGGACATTCTGGCGCGCGGCGAGAAACGGCGATTTTGTCTCATCTTTGTGCATCAGGAGTACGGGACACTCGTCTCTCATTGGCCGTTGATATCCGCCACGATGCGCATCGCCATAGACCGGTGGACCAGGCAGACGACAGCTCGGTACCACACAGAGTACCGCACCTTTCCTGACCTGGAACGGCGGCGCGAGGAAGCACGGCGAAAGCCGCTGCGTCTTGTAACGACCCTCTTGAGCTCCTGTAAAGCGAGCAGCGAGCTCGCGGATGGCGAGGTCGACGACGGCGATGTCCCCGAGCCTGTGCAGCTGTCTGCCATCCAACGCATGGTGTGCTTCTTTGATGCGGCCTTCCCGCTCATCTTCGCCTCTCCCATGTGGAGAGAGTCCCCGTCGGTCGCTGCACGGGAGAAATCGAAGGAGCCACTGTCCGGAGTGTCTACGAATGGGGGAACGTCCTCCCTGCTCGATGGAGTGCTTGAAGCGAGACTGGAGGCCGACATGGTCCTAGCCGACATGGCAGCCAGACAGGTTGACTTTGAGGATCCCGAGTGCGTGGTTCAGCTTCCCTCTTTTCAAGGAAGCGACCTGGCAGTTTGCCCACTGGTTGTTTGGCTGCGGGAGATGGTGGCGGACGGGGCGACCGCCAAATCTTGGTGTGCCATGGAAGCGATGCTGCACGCGCTCTTTACGGGTAACCAGATCCTTGTGATCCCAGCGCACCCCGATGACGTGGACGACGCAGCGAATTTAGCCTTGTCGTTGGCACTTACCTTGCCACCACCCCTGTGCACGGCGCGACTCTACCGCGACGAGTACGTCATGCCGTACGCCGCGCGCATCGCCAGCATGAGTGCCAGGTTCCTCACCACGTATGAGGTGATGCCGTTTCAGCCTTCTCGCGGTGCGAGCGCTGTTGCCACTGTTTCCGCCAACGGTGGCGCGGAGCACCAGCGAAAGCCGTTCGTCCTTTCAGCGATCGAGGCGGAGGGTGTGATAGCAGTTACCGTGAGTCGGGGACGAATTGCACAGATCACCGAGTGCGACCGCTTGATTAGTGCGATGGCTTGGCAGCAGTCCAGGGAGGCGGACGGCGGAGGTGGTGCTTCGGGCGGCTGTGCGGACAAGGTTTCCCCGCCACCGATGCCCCAACCGGCCCATCTCGCCACATCAACCCTTAGCCAGCGTGCCGTTCTTCTGGTGCAGGACCATGTGCAAGGCGAGCACGGTCCAGCCGGGGCGGCCGAGGACCGAGGAGCGCTTTTGCCCCCGGCCCACGTGACAGCCATCCGCCTCCTCCACGCGCAGGTCGCGCAGCTTGTTCGGGAGTACGTGCTGCGTGGCCGTGTCTACAAGACCCTCTACCTGGCTCAGGAGGTGGGAAACAACCACGAGGTGCTTCATGGTGGCGGTGTCTGCTCTGAGGCCGCTGGGACTAGACTCCCAGCGCCCCCGGCCCCATGTGTCTCGCAAGGGAGCGGCCACCAACCTCATCGTGCCCACTTGCCCCCGCCGTCGGCGCGGGGCAGCTCACCCGGATCCCTGTGGTCGTGGCTGAGAGGGCGAGCGGGTCATTCAGGGGCGACCACAAGAGCCTCCGCTGCCCAAAGCCATCGAGGCAACAGCCCGCCACCTGTTCTATCCGTGTCGTCAAACACCACTAGCGTGCGGCGAGAAGGCTCTCTTTCCGTCGACGAGACAAATCGTCTCTTTGCACAAGAACGGTTTGTCTTCACCAGTTCAACACCAGGAGATCACCCGGTGCTGATGTTTCTCGGCGGTGCCGCTTCTTGAGCCGCATCGCGCACGTGCAGGGTCGCGCAGCCCTTCCTTTATTTCCACTGTTTCTCTCCTTCCACACTCCCTCTGCTGCTTCCACACAGGCGGGCATGATCGCCCCTGGCTGCTTCGGGCAACTCAACAGCAAACGGACGAACACGTCAGAACACCCTCCCCCACAAAATAAAGGGCAGAAAGGAAATGTGAGAAGAGTGATGCACATCAAGAATTACTGATCAGTCAACCCGCACTCGTAGCGATGAGGTCGATATGTAGAACCATGCGCGCTGCGGAAGTGCACCTGTGAGGCCCGTAATACGGTTGACGGATGCCCCGTTCCCCATCTCTACTTCTCCTTTTTTCTTTCCCCTCCTATCCTCTCAGGTTCGTATTCTTCCCAGTACCGCCAAGGGTAACAGCAGCGTCCTTCTCCCTACACTACAGACCCAGTTGCGAGCGGAGCGTACCAGGCTCCACAGTCCCTCACGTATTGGTACTTGGACGTTCGAACGTGACAGACAAGTGGGTGAGGGCTCCTAGCGCGTGTCGTGCAGGACTACACCACCGCTTGGGAAGAAAACAAAACGAGGCGCTAAAGCCTCTCTCCTCTTCAAACAGACAAAAACGCCGTCACAGGAGCGACAGATTGTCACGGTGGTTACGTGAAGTGACAGAGGACTCGCTTTACCGTTTCTGTTCCCCCCGCCGTACAGTTGAAGACAAGAGCAAATTGCTTGCTGTAAAGAAAAGGAGTACGGCAAGCGATCGATTCGGTTCCCGCGCTTTGAAAAACAAAAAAGAAGAAAGGGAATACAGTGAAACGCAACTCGAGGTTGCTGCCACCAGGCGTGGGTCTGTTTTCTCTCTTCCCTCTTCCCCCCTTTCTCCCCGCAATGCCCCGTTCCACGGTCTCACGTCACCGGTCGCAACTTCGGTCAGGCTCGCAGTCTGGCGGATCTTCTTCCGACCAAGTTCCACCTGCTCGTCCAGGAGGAAGTTTAGAGTTCATTGATCACCGCGTGAAACGACTCCTACAGGCAGGCGGGGCATTGTGCGACGAGGACGATGACGACTGTGGGGCCAGTCCCACATCATCCAGTGATGTGCATGCTCGCGAGCTCGTCTCTGGGGTTGCTCCACCGGCATCTGGGGATGAACAGGAACGAAAGCGCGCTAGTCATGTGTTTTTCGAGGAGATCATGATTCCTCGTCTCGCACTGCACGAGGAGGATTCGTCAGATGATGAAAGGGGTGAATATGTGGAAGTATCTCGTGAAGGGGTACCGGTCCTTGGCACGTTCCCTGCTGCCTCCGTTGCACACCGCCCAGAAGTGAAGACACCCGCCACGGCTGCATCGGTGCCGAGCCAATCCTCCACCCGCAGGTTGCGACGGAGTCCGCCCAGCGTGAGGCGGCAGACGCAGTCGTCGCACGGCTTTCCGCCTCCGCTCCCGTCAGGCAACACCGCTGCGCAGACGTCTCACGTGATGGTGGCTCCTCCACCGCCGCACTCGCATACGGCGGTTCAAAGCGGAGGACCAGCGGTGCCGCTGAGCCGTGCAGTTGGCGTGCCGTCCCAAACCCAAACTCACGCAGTCTTCCTTGCTCCACAGACGTTCGTTCCGTCATCATTACCACCCCACCCCAACGTTCACAGCACCACGACCACTCTCTCTGTCAACGCAGAACCTTTCCGTTTGTATGCCCCTGCGTCCGTGCCTCTGCCAGCAGCCCCACACTTTATTATCGAGGACGACTCGGAGAGCGAGTTGGACGAACTGGATGGGCTCATCGCCCGTTTTCAACATGCAAGCCTTGGGTTTGACGAGTGAACGTCACCCCTGTCTTCTCCCCCTTCTTCAAATCCCCCTGTGGGGTGCTGATGTGTTGCTTTCACAGGTTACCTGGACACTTGGCACGTTTCATGATATCCCGAAGGGCCCTGGAGCCATCAACTTCTCCCCTACCCACAACCACATTCGGAAGTGGAAAACAAAAAAAAAAAGAGAGGAACGAGAAAAACGAGTGAAAAAAAAAAGAATCTCAAAAAGGTTAGTGGAAGCGCTTCACACACTAGATGAGATGTCCAGCCCTGGCAACCTTGTCAGACGAGTTATCTGGCAGGAGACAAGGAACTCTGGACTTAGCCTTCGCTTAAGTGTCGTGTGTGCCCACGACTCACATTAGCTCCTCTGCCCAATTTCTCCTTCTTCTCCCTTCCTCTCTGGTTGCTCCCCTTTGAATCCCCTCCCTTCTCTTCCTTTCCTTTCTTCGCTTTTCTTTTTTAAAAATCGTCATCTCCATACTCCCTAGCCCCCTCCTCGAAAATGACGATGATGAGCGTTCTGGCCAACGCGCTCCGCACCATTGCGAGCGCTGAGCGCCGTGGCAAGCGCCAGGTGCTGATCCGCCCCTCCTCCAAGGTGGTGGTGAAGTTCCTGCGTGTGATGCAGAAGCACGGGTACATTGGTGACTTTGAGATCATCGATGACCACCGCGCCGGCAAGATTGTGGTCAACCTCAACGGTCGCCTCAACAAGTGCGGTGCCATCTGCCCCCGCTTCGATTGCAACACCACCGACTACGAGAAGTGGATGAAGAACATTCTCCCCTCCCGTCAGTTTGGCTTCATCGTGCTCACGACCTCCCTCGGCATCATGGACCACGAGGAGGCCCGTGCCCGCAACACCGGTGGCAAGGTTCTCGGCTTCTTCTACTAAGAGCTTTGCAGAGAGTCACAGGAGGCCAGCCTTCCCGTGGTTTCGCCTTCTCTCTCTACACATGCTTGTACAGTAGCAGCTGCTGGGCGCTCTTCTTTTCATTTGTGTATTTCTCCCCCGCTTTTTCCTGTGTTCCTGCGGAGCTTCTTCGTTTTGTCCGCTTCTTTTGAAAACGGAACGAAAGGAGAGCTCCACTCGTTACGACAAGAAGAAGAAAAGAAACCAACAATATTTCAGAAACCTCAAGGGAATAGTGGTGTAGCGCACAGCGAGGAAGTGTGCCCAGGTGGGCGGTCAACGGTCAGCGTCGGCTTGCACTTGCTCAGGTGAAAACGGCGCATCTCACACAGTAGATGTTCTTTGCAGATGGGCACCTCTGGAGTACTCAAACAAGCTGCTTTTATGGTGACACGCCGTTGGCAGAACTGTGAGCGCTGCTCTGGAAGCCTTTGCGTACGAAGACGCCTGTCGTGCGATTGCGGATGAGGTGCATCGAAGGTTGTGGAAGAGACCCCGGAGAGGGATGTGCTTTTTGGTGGCACAACGTGGGCCGTGGGTGATCTGCGTCCTCTCTCCACCTCTCTCCTATTCGTCCCAGCACGATGCCTCGCCGTCTTTGATGGGTGATGAAGCACTTGCTTTATTTTCAACCACTTCCTTCTTATCTTACTGCTATCGTTTTCGTTTCCTTTTACAGGGCCCACCTGTCGTTTCTCAATAGAATAAACCAACTTTTAGAAAACCAATATCCTAGGCTTCGCTGGCCGTTTCACTTCCCTGCGGTCCCTTTGCCTCGGGCAACTAGAGACAACACATACGAAATTGCAGCTCGCGATGCTGTGGGACAGCGCGAAAACGATGGAAGCGCACTTTAACTCTCGGGAAAGGGGGACTTCCACGCATGCGCCGCTGGTGACGGTGACGGGCTACTCCAAGAGCGGGGCCCTGGCGCTGGCGGAGACCATTCGAGCTCGTGGCGGACAGTTCACGGAAGACCTGTGGGTTGGCTGCAGTGCTCTCGTTGTGCACCGTCCATTCACCGCACAGCCGTCCGAGAAGGTGCGTGCGGCGCGGCGCAGCAACATACCATGTGTGACAGAGGACTGGGTCACCCGTGGTGGCTGCGCCGTGAAGACGCTTGATGCCTTTGACCTGCGCCACTCGGTGCGAGGGGAGCGGATGGGCGTCATGGGCCTCAGCACCACCGAGTCACAGCAGCTGCAAGACGAGTGCGGATGCGTGTGCCAGCCAACACTGGATAAGCGGTGCCGCGTGCTAATTGGGCCCGACCCCGATCCCCTGCGGCGCTACTCACCCAACCAGCGCAAGCTTGACTTTGCGCGCACCTACGACATTCCGTACATGACGATGTCCCAGTTTCTCCTGTGCTACGGTGGCTCAGCGATGCATGAGGCGCCGATGCGGCTGTCGTCGCGCCAGGCGTCACGGTACGGTATGGATGGGCGACTGGCGGCGGCCTCGTGCGCGCCAACCCCTCCGCCGCACCGCGCCATCGCACCGCGCTATCGCCCGTCGCTAGACGTCCCACGTCCTTCCCTCACCCTTGACATGGCAGGTGGCGTGGACACACGGTGGAAGCGGAGCCGAGACTCGTCCCAGGCACGCATGGAGCCCATGACGGATGTTTGCGTCTGGTGCCCAACACAAGATGCCACCCTGCGGCACGAGGTGGCACGGCTGGTGGAGGACGCTGGTGCCCGTTTGGCGACGAGCCCAGCCGACCCGGACATGACCCACATCGTCCTTGACGACGCTGTGGTGGGTGTCTCTCCTCAAGATGGTTCGCCATGCTTCCTTGTCGACACAGCGTCGTTTCGCCCAGGGCTCGAGTACGTGCGCCTTCGTTGGCTCGTGGACTGCGTCACCAGCCGACACCGCATTTCATGCCTCCCATACCGCGTCCCTGTCCGCACATCCGCGGCTTCGTCAGCCGTGTCCGTGGCCGCGATGCCTGTCCTCGCCTTCACCACCTTAGATCTGGAGGAGATGCGCAATGTACGGGCATGCATTGCACGCGCAGGCCTACCAGCCGTCGTGCAAGACGTTGTCTACCGGCGGCGACACAACCACCATCCCTCCTCCGCCGCCACGCACCGGCGTGCTGACGGACTGCAGGAGACGACCCACCTCCTCGCACCACCTGAGCGTGTGGGGTCGTCGACCAAGGTGAAGGTTCTCCACGAGCGCTTCTCCCATGTGCCTGGTGGCATACCGGTCCTCCTGGTGGATGTTACCTGGGCGACTGACTCGGCCGCACACGGCGCGTGGCTGCCGTGTGACTCCTACACCATTCCCTGGCCTGGTGCCCCTAGCGCCATCACCTCTGCGCGGCCCAGTGACGGGCTTCCGTCAATGATGGCGTCTTCTCACCAAGCGCCTCAGCCTCTAGCACGACCATCACTGCCTCCTGTCGTTTCGAGCGCCACCACCACCACCACCACTGCGCATGCCAATGGCGTTGACCCAGTACCCGATCCCAGCTTGCACGCTGCTCCCCGAGAGAAGGATGATAGCCTTGCAGCTCCCGCATCCCCAAACAGCATCTCCGACACCAACGGCGTTGCCGCCCGCGTCGCGTTGGCAGCGCAGGAGGTGGAGGAAGCAGATGCACCGGAGCGCAAGCGGCCCAAGCCAGAGACGGCAAACGCACCGCCTTTCTCACAGGCGGCTGCCAGGGTGGAGCAGGAAGAACCCTCCCCTACGCGCGCGGACGGCTCCTGTGCCTCGAGCTCTTGCTCCTCCACCGCCCCGGGACACGCGGCTGCCACCCCCACCGCCGGAGCGTCGAGCGTCTCCTTGGAGAAGGTCCCCATCGCCGCGGGGAAGACACCTGCGGAGGAAGAGGAGGCGAGGGCACCGTCCGCGGCTGCCTCGGCGGATGAGCACGACACCGAGGCAGGTTCGCAACCGCCGCCACCTCCACCACCACCTGTCCCCGTGCCCGCGCTGGAGCGTTACGAGACGGAGACGATGGCCATGTCCTTGCAGCAGCGGTGGGAGGATATGGAGGCATTCGTGACTGGTGCGACGGCCCACACGGGAGTGCTTGGCGCACCGGCACTTGGCGTCGGCCTTGGCCTTCTCGGTGAAGACGATCCTGCAGGCAGTGAGCCTGAAGCCAGTACCTCCTCCGCAGTTGTCGCCGGCGGCGGCGCACAGGCCGTCACCGTCCCTCCTGCCTTGCCGCTGCCTACCCCTTCGAGTCCGCGAGGCGCAGGGAGCGGCATCGGCACTCCCATGGGCCGCACTTCCTTTGGCCGCGGCTTCCACACACGCGCGGCAGAAAAGACAGCGGCCCCCGTCGAGTCGCAGCAGGTCGTTTACAACCACACGGGCGGTTTGGCGGCGCTAGACAAGGCGCGCGACGACGGCGACGACGACGTGGGCAAGGCCAGGGGAGAATGCTGGGAGGCCACCGCCGCGGAGCCCCCTGCCGCTGTGCTTCTCTACGTGGAGGAGTCCCTGCGGCGGCAAGGGGCGGTGGTACAGGCCGCCCTCGAGGCCAACGCACACTGGCAGCTCGTGACCGAGGTGAAGGACTGCACGCACTTTGTGACGGGCAAGCTCATGTCGTCGGTGCAGTTCCTCTGCTGCATGGCCGCGGGGAAGTGGGTGCTGCAGCCTTCCTTCTTACTGGCCGCGGGCCAACCCGCACCGCTGGGCCCACGGGGTCGCACTCGCGGGCCAGCCGTCGAGGCCGCCGCGCACCAGTGGACCCGTGAAGCGGCAGAGCGGCAGAACCTGAAACACCTTGAGGTCAAGCTGGCCGCTGGCTGCGCGCTCAACCGCCGTCTCGCACAGGCCGTGGCACCCAACTCACACGTCCCTTTCGCACTGTGGAAGGTTACCCTGACCTGCAGCGCGACCCGCTTCGCGTGCTTCCGGCGCGTGCTTGAAACGGGTGGCTGCCTTGAGGTCACGCAAGCCTCGGCGGAGCAGCTCGTGAGGGCGGCCTCTGTCCCAGCACCGAAGCGTGGGGTCAAGGGCCGGAAAACGAAGCTCGAGAAACCCGTGGCAGGTGGCGACGATGGCGAGCACTTCATCTTATCCGACGAGGCGGACTGGGAACTGGAGCAGCTGGAGGCGTACCTTGGCACCCCCGCGGCGCATCCCGTTCTCATGATTGACTATGTGCTCAACTATCTCTGCACGCAGAATCCCTTTGAGGAGCGAGACACCGTGCTCTACCGGAAGCACAAGACCTTGGCAAAGGCACGTGGCACCACTTCGTAGTGTGTCACGCGCACACGCACGCACACACATCCACACACGTTGGCACAGGTGCGTTGCTGACTGTTTGGCCGATCACGGCTCTTCTCTTTTCTTGCTCACCCGACATGGGTGGAGTGCGGGCTGATGAGCGTAGCCAACATGTCTCGTTCCTGCGCGGGTACCGTCAATCGGCTTCGGTGCAAATGTCTTTGGCTCCCCCAACGTCTCGAGGCCCCGCTGTCGCAGCCTTCTTCCTCTTCACTCCTTACGACTTTTTCTCCGTCTATCGTTGGCGGCTGTTCCAACGGCGGGAGGGACCGCGTAGCGGAAGGAGGGAGGGCGCACGTTCCGCCCACGGTAATCTTCGTTTGTTTGTGTTTTTCTCACTACCTCTACCCCCTTTCTGCTTGTACAATCCCATGAAACAAATCACACAAAGTTTACGTAAAATCACATGAATAGGAAACACATTTGCGTGTCCTTGTTGAAGACTGCTCATTGACGCAGTCGGCTGCTGCTCCTTCTGTTGTTGTTTCGTTTCCCTGTAGCACCGGGATCGGGTGTGCTTGCCGTGTTTGTAGATGGGGCTCGCGGTGGATACCTCATGAACGCGGTTGCCGCGATGGATCGGTACTAGTATTTGTATTTCTTTTTCCCCTTCCCCTAGGGACTCTGGTTGTTTGTTCTCACTGTTGCCTGATAAATGAAGTGGGTCTGCGCTTTCGATGGGGCACGACACACGTGTGCCACCTTCTCACCTGGTCATGAAGACACCCTTCCGCCATGACGCTGGGCCACTTTCTTGCTCGCTTCCTCCACTTTCATTGTGTTGGCTTCTCACGCACTCGTGTTGACCATTTCATCACCATTGCCTTGGCTACCGTAGTGCTTCATCACCTCTTATTAGTTGCTCCGCCGCGGAAGATTTTTTTTTTTTCTTCTGTCTTCTACGTTGACGGCATTCTTCCCTGGTGGTACCCTTCATGTCTGTCGAGGTGCACCGTGACCACCAGCCGCGTGGCCCTGCGGAGGACGGCACGAACCCCACACAGACCGATGGCGGCGAGGCCCACGACCACCGCAAGGAACAGGCGGAACTCGGGCTTCCGACGAACTACCGCTTCGAAATTGACAAGTGTGTAAAACGCATTCTGGAGAAGAAGGCCACGAGGGTCGCCTTGCAGTTCCCAGAGGGGTTGCTCATGTTCGCCGCCCCAATTGCTGATATTCTTGAATCCAAGACCGGCGCCGAGATGGTGATCCTTGGTGACGTGACGTACGGCGCGTGCTGCGTCGATGACTTCTCTGCCGCCGCGCTGGGATGTGACTTTGTGATTCACTACGGCCACAGCTGTCTCATCTCGATTAAGGACTGCTGCGTGGCGAACATGATGTACGTTTTTGTCGAAATTGACATTGACGTGCAGCATCTGGTGGACACTGTCAAGGCTCTCGTGCCCCCTGAAACCCGCCTCGCCTGCATTGGGACAGTGCAGTTTATCTCCTCCATGCGCGCTGCACTGCAGCTGCTCAAGGACCACTTCACAACGCCCGTTATTGTGCCACAAAACCGGCCCCTCTCCACCGGTGAAATTCTCGGCTGCACGAGCCCAAAGGTGGATACCAAGGATGTGGACATGGTACTGTACGTGGGCGACGGCCGCTTCCACCTAGAGTCCTTCTTGATTGCCCATCCTGGCCTCGATGCGCTGCAGTACGACCCTTACACCAAGACACTCACCAAGGAGAGCTACAACACCCCAGAGATGCGCATGCTTCGGAAGGAGGCCATTGACAAGGCCCGCTCCGCGCAGAGCTTTGCCCTCGTCATGGGCACGCTCGGCCGCCAAGGGAACCCTCGTATTGTCGACCGCATTATCGCTCTAGCAAACCGACAGGGCAAGAAGGTGGTGTTGCTGCTCATGTCGGAGATTTTCCCAAAGACGCTGGCGCAGCTGCAGGACGTGGATTGCTATATTCAGGTGGCCTGCCCTCGCCTGTCCATTGACTGGGGCTACGCGTTCGATCGCCCCTTGTTGTCCCCCTATGAGGCCGAGGTAGTGCTGGGCGGCGCCGAATGGGGGGCGGAGTACCCCATGGATCACTACTCCAAAGCAGGCGGGAACTGGGCGGTGTACACAGACAAGTCTATCTAAGCCCCAGACACATGAACCCTGCTTTCCCAGGATTCACCACCCATGCTCGCTTCATTGACGCCCGTCAAAGGCACTACCTGCGACACAAGATGTCGCGCCGTTGAGGTGACCTTTGACCAACGTGATATTCTGTACATTCCCTTGCGATTGCCTGCACACGCCCCCTGTGTTTAACCTCTTGATGCATGTCACCCGTGCCACTTGTTCGCTTTCACATGTCTCGCCTTTGCTGCCTCCATAAACTTCACCGACGCATGTTTTAACTCTCGCAACGTACACACCTCACTCTAAGTAAATCGCGGACAGACAACTGATAATGCTCTTTTTTTTTTTTTATGACACTCGTCCTGGTCGGTTCGCCTACCAGTCTCGCTTATCGTGCTATCTTATCGTGATGTACTCTGCACGCTTCGCTCGTTCGACTTTCCAGCTTCGTCCTCATGGCGCTACGGACCACTCGCCCACCAATTTCCGCTCCACCTACCTTCTCCTTGCTTCCTGTTTCTATCTTGACTTCCTCTCTCTTTCTCATAGTAATTATCCCCATTTAAAGCACTCTTCCTTCACTTCTTCGTATATAGTCCTTTCACGTAAGTCTTTCTTTCTATTCTCTTCTCCGCATTCCCACACAAGCAACACTGTAATCTACCCCCACTCCTCTTCCCTCTACACCCTTTCTTTCCTCTTACTTCTAAATACCTCCAACCGATCACGATGTCCGCTGAGGAAGCCACTGGACTCGAGGCCGCGCGCAAGCAGAAGATCCACAATCTGAAGCTGAAGACGGCGTGCCTTGAGAATGAGG